>JADRCD010170553.1:0-17070 GCA_019843815.1 Montemys delectorum | reverse complement strand
GGGGTGACCAGCATCATACAGACTGGAGATGGGGGTGACCAGCATCATACAGACTGGAGATGGGGGTGACTAGCATCATACAGACTAGATATTAAGGAGAACATCCCAGCTGGGAGAAGACAGACCTATACAGAGCAAGGGAAAGAGAGAGCGATCTCAAAGGCCAGGACAAGACAATTCTTTTCCTTGTATTGGTGACTTTAATACAAGGATGGACTCTGGGCCGTTCTCTGCAGCCACCAGGAACATTGCCTTCAGAACGGTGACTGTTCTTGTCTGCTAGACGACGGGTAAGGAGTCTTCCTAGATGCTGGGGAGTAGACCCCAAACTGCCAGATAAAAAGGAATGAAAATAATGGCCTTGCATGATGTTTTTTTTTGCTTCTGGAGTTCTCTGGCCATCAACAACCAAGGATTCCCATCGATGTGACACGAAGCTGACTCTATACTATATTTTGGGCTATAGTTTGGTGACTGTGAGTAAGGGGCCTCAGCTTCTCTTGGGTGACATCAGACCATATCAGTCTCATAAAGAATTAGCTGGTAGTGCAGTCTGGCACTGAAGTTCAATACTAACCTTGCTAACAGGCTTCCTGCTAAGGTGGTACTCTTAACTTGTACTGTAACAAGACACACACACACACACACACACACACACACACACACACACAGACCACATGGCAAGAACAACTGAAGTCAACTTTAATGGCCATCCCTACCAGCCTGGTCTACAGAGTGAGTTCCAGGACAGCCAGGGCTACACAGAGAAACCCTGTCTCGAAAAAAAACAAAAACAAAAACAAAAACAAAAACAAACAAACAAAAAAAATGGCCATCCCTGAAGGCTGGCAATGGGCATAAGCCTTCATACCCTGAGACCCTTTATGAAGAGCAGTGTTGTCCACATGTCTATGCTAGGATCATAGCTCCCCAGAGAGAATCGTGTTGAATACCTCATACTAAATATACTCTGGGGCATATTTAGAGTTGGTTGCTAAGAGAAGCGTCAGACCTTTGAAAACAAACATTTCTAAAAGCCATCCTTTTGTAAAAACAGACAAAGTAATTAAGCCATTAATTATTTAAAAACAAAACAAACGAAGGGGCTGAGGAGACGGTTCAGTGGTTAAGAGTGCAGACTACTCTTGCACCTACATTGGAAGGCTTCAACCACCTGAAACTCCAGCTCCAGCTCAGGGACATTCGTGCGTACACAAACACAACACACACATAAATATCCATAAAGGGAATGTAAGGTGCAAGCAGAGCGGCTTCTCTCCTCACAGTCAGACAAACAGGTTGCAGTGTGACACTTGCCCAGCAGGGACCAGCATGACTGCTTCCTGGGAGACCTTCATCTGTATCACTAATTTCCTGCACCTCCTCTCCCCCGCCCCACCCCATGCCTTACATAAAGTTCAGCCATTTTGCCCCCTTGGGAGTCTCATGCGTGCATGGCTTAGGATGGCTTGAGATGTATGTTCTTTGGCATGTGATTTGACTGGTGTCAGTCTATCTCGTTTACTGAAATATCCAGCCCCCTGAAGGAAAAGATCTCTCTATGATTACCCCTGCACCCAAAGGCACGAATTGACCCAGGCAGTCGTGGTACATGGCTTTAATCCCAGCACTCAGGAGACAGAGGCAGGTAGAGCTCTGAGTCTGAGGACAGCCTGATCTACAGAGTGAGTTCCAGGACAGCCAGGCCTATACAGAGAAACCCTGTCCTGGGAAGGAGGAGAGAGCGAAGCTGAGAGCAGGGTATGGGATCACAGGCCCTCACTGTTGCTCAATGGGCGGAGGCTAAACCGACAAGGTAAACTCAGATACCAGAGGCCCTGACAGTGGTCGTCCCCTTCTGGGCCTGTGAGCAAGCAGGATGGCACAGCCTCTAAGGGACCTAGTTCTCTGTCCAAGACAAGGTGAGATGCCCACCCTGGACGACCTGGCACTTGGGTGGTTTCTCTCCCTTTCTCTTTATGCAGAGCAGTCTGCTCGAGGCTGGTAAGGAGCTGTGGTGCAAGGCTGCAGAGCACCCCAGAGGGAAGGACACACAGAAAAGCTCCAGCCAGGAAAACACCCATCATCTGAGAACCTTCGGAATGTTACCGAGGTCCCTTAAATACGGTCAGTCGAGTTCTTAGCATCTGTATCTACATCTCATTAAGAGTTTTTCTTTGCTTTTTCTTTTTTTTTTAAAAAAAAGACTTATTCATGTATATGAGGTTTTCCTGTGGCTCTCTTTATATCTTTTCCAATCTTAAACATACACAGCACTATCGCCACCCTTCTGGGAAATGCAAATTAAAATAGGATTTCACCAAGCAGTTTTAAAAATAAGATATATTGACAAAAATAAAATATCACTTAGGAGGAAAAACCATAAACCCGGGCAATTCTGGGCCAATGGAGTCCCACCCCCACTACTTCTGAGAATCGGAATCTATCACAAAGGTGACTTAAGAATGAAGGACTTTTGTCTTCCAGTTTACTTCATCGGTTTCCCAAAGGGGAAGTTGTCCATTAAATGAAAAACAATTTGCATTTTCAGCACAAAGGGTGCTCTTTGCCTGTGGGCTCCAGCCTCTCCTTGGTGGCCCCTTTTCCTGGAGAGTTTCCATGCGGCATGTGAAGTGGTCTGGGCCAAAAGCGGCTCAGACAGCGCTGTGCTGTCTGAGCAGCATTGTCCCCTTTGTCTGCTCAAGCAGGACTCAATCTTATTCTGAGAAAGTCGGGGCTGACAGGCCCCATATGCGGGTCTTCAGCCCCTTTTCAGAGAGTTAAGCCCCCCAGAAGCAAGGCCTTTCCCAGAATGCACTGCCCCCTGGTCCGGGATCTCTGCAGCGCAGGCTGGCTTGAATGGGGGCCTGGGTCAAGGAAGGTGCTTGTGGCTGCTAATCTACACCCGGTGGTAGGAGCAAGACAGGGCCTCCTCTGTGTGGCAGAGAATAGAAGACAGGGCTGGAATTCAGGTGCAGATAGAGGAGACAAGGGCCTCAGAGGTGGAAGCCCACCCTGTGCCTCCCAGCCCAGCCCTTCCAAACGTTTCCCCCCCCCCCCCCCCCCCCCCCCCACCTGCTTTGCTTGATACTTGAAATTCCTTTAACAGGAGGCAAAGCCTCTCGGACCACTTGGAAGATGAATGTGGATTAAACTAAAATGTGCGCAGAATAGGCTTCCGGACAGCCAGAGATGCACATCCCCTTATTCCTGCCATTAAGCACTACTTTGAAATTTCCAGTTATTTAATTAAGTTGGAGTAGCGGATAAATCAGAATGTGGACCAAATCCCAAGGAAGCTCACTTTCTCTAATCAAAAGATCAGAAAAAGGGAAACCTGGCAAGAGTTTAGTGCAAATGTTTAGGCAGGGGCTGGGAGAAGGCTGAGGGGTACGGTGCCTTGCTGTCTCAATTCCCAGCCTCACGGCTGGGGAGGCAGAGACAGGTGCATCTGCAGGACTAACTAGCTAGCTAGCTCCAGGTTCCAAGAGAAAGACCTTGAAGGAAGAAAGAGAGAGAGAGAGAGACAGAGACACACACACAGAGAGAGACAGAGAGAGAAGGAGGGAGAGGAAAAGGGAGTGGGAGGGAGGGGAAGAAGAGGGGAGAGGGAGATTTCTATAAGCCAGACGGGTATTTCAGGAACTCCACTAGAGGGAACAATTGTCAAGGTCAGAAAGATTGCTGGAAGAAAAAAATGAACACAGGGAGCTGTGCGCAGGCATCTCTGAGGCTGGCCTTCCCCTGCTCCAATGCAGTTCTCTGTCTGTTGCTCAGATTAAGATAATTTCTACAAGTTTGCGGGTTCTTTATTTGGTCTGTTTCATTCTACTATTAAGTTCATCCACTAAGTAAAATTTCTTAGGCAGAAATAGTGGTGCACATGTATAATCCTACTACCCTGGAGTGGAGGCAGGAGGATTAGGAGTTCAAGACCATCACATTGAGTTTGAGTGAAGAAAGCCATGGGAAGGCTTTGTCTACACACACATACACACACATACACACACATACACACACACATACACACACATACACACACATACACACATACACACACACATACACACACACACACACACACATACACACCAACCAACAAACAAACAAAACAGAAGAAGCTCTCTAAGCAGAGAGGAAGTGGCTAAAGCTTTGTGAGACATGTTGAGAAAGAAATAGCAGAAAGAAAAGCACTAGTGAGTCCCAGGCATCCATTCTCCAGGCCAGTTTGTTCCACATGTCAACCTGAGTAGATCGTGGTACCCGGGCATATGGCAAACATTAATTATCCCATGTGTTTCTGTGAAGCGTGTATGTGTTTCTTTTATTATATTGCCCTTTGATTTCTATTCGTTGGTCTTTTGAAAGAGGATTTCATGTAGCCCAGGATGACCTCAAAGTTGCTATGGAGCTGAAAGCAACTTCTGCATCTTCTTTCCAAGTGCAGGTGGGAATTACAGATGTGTGCTGCCACATTACTCATGTAATGTATATTTTAGTTAGGAATAACATATTCAGAAGATTTAAACTTAAGTATTTGCCCTCCATAATGTGGGGGAAACCTCACACACACACACCCCAGATCTGCAGCCTTCCATTCTACCCTGCAGATCTTGAATACACCAGCTTCTAGAATAGTGTGAACCAATTTCTTTTTAAAAAGATCTCTCCCCAAATACACATATTCTGTTCTTGCTCTCTCATCTACTCTTTCTCTCTCCCTTCCTTCCTTCTCCGTAATTGGTTTGGTTTCTCTAAAGAACTCGAACAAAGACTCCAGTGCATGCACACGCACACACACAGAGAGAGAGAGAGAGACAGAGAGAGAGAGAGAGACAGAGAGAGAGAGAGAGAGAGAGAGAGACAGAGACAGAGACAGAGACAGAGACAGAGAGACAGAGATAGAGACAGAGAGACAGAGAATGTATGTGAATATCTGAAATATTCTTAAATATTCTAAAAATATCTGAAAAGGAAACACAATTTTAAATTGTATTTCTTTTATGTACATGGGTATTTGGCCTGTGTTAGTTTCTGTGCATCATGTGCACACATTGCCCTTGGAGGCTAGATGGGGGATGCCTGATCCCCTTGAACTAGAGTGATAGATGAGCCACCATGTAAGTACTGGGAACCAAACTCCTTGGCGAGAGCAGCAAGCACTCATAATGAGCGAACCATCTTTCCAGCCCCAGGAAACACAATTTAAACAATTCAATGCAAATGGAAGGTAAACTTGGAAAGTCTTCTCTACACGTCATTCTGCCTGTCTCCTCGTTCCGTCTAGCCTGTGCAGAAGCCCAGGTGAGAATGCTATCATCTCCCATCAGTTGACATGGATTCAGTCAGTGATGGTCAGAGGTCAGAGTATCTGGTCGGTGCTCAGCTGTGGAGTCCAGATCTCCCCACGCTGAACCCCCTTCTCTGAAGCAGCCGTTAGGCGGAGAGAAAACTGGACTCTCTGGAAGGAAGAAAAGCCTGCATGAGCTCAAAAAAAAAAAAAAAAGAATTAACTTTTATATAAGACACAAAGAAAGATGAAAAGGTTTGTGCAGAAGAAGAAAGCAAGAATTAGTCAAGGACAGAACAGTACGTCAGGACACGAGGCTCACAGAGCTCCCTAGTGCTGGCAGTGCCTCAGAAGCATTTCATCTGCCAGATGATGTCAGCAGACCGGTCAGGGTGAGCGTTGACTTCCTCATCCAGCCCCCAGCCCCTGACTCCTAACCCTTGCTTTATACGATGGTAAAAGAATGAACAGCTTAGGCAGCATTGACCTGGGATCTCTAAGTCAGTCAGGTTAGCATAGATTTGAGGTATCTGAATGAATCCAGGTAGCTCAGCAGCACACAGAGCTCAGAGGGAAGGCCACAGGTGGTGAGTTATGTGGGCCTTGGCAGAACTCTGGTCTGAAATAGGAAATCAATGTACAAAATGCATCCATTTTCCGTCGCTGTGACAAAGTACCTGAGATTAACAACTTAAAAGGCTTCGAGGTTCACTTTGGGCCAAGGTTACAGGAGTGCCTAGCAAGTGGTCAAGGACCCCTTTGTTATAGACCTGTGGTGAGCAAACTTAGCAGGGGAAAGCTACTCACTTGAGGGCAGCTGGGAGTTACAACCACATCTCAAAAGCCCCGTTCCCTTCTAGGTCTACCCAAGGTTCTACAACCTCCCAGCAGCACTACTGGACATGAATGTGTCTTTAGGGGGGAATCAAGCTCCAAGTCATAGCAGTGAGAGAGATATCATTCTGAGTAAACATTTTTTATTATAGTTACTGTATATGCATGAGTGTGGTGTGGTGTGGTGTGGGGGTGGGGGTAGGGAGTGGTGTGTGTATGTGTGTGTGTGTGTGTGTAATGGCATGGGGTGAATAATGGGGGTAGGGAGGAGTGTGTATATGTATGTGCATGTATGGTGTAGTGCAGGATGTGCATGTATGTCTGTGTGGGTATATGTTTGATGTGAGTGTGTGTGGGGGATGTCTTGGTGTGTGGAGTAGTATGGGGTGTGTATGTGTATCTGTGTACGTGTGTGTTTGGTGTGTTATGGATGTGTGTGGATGTGGTATGGGATAGTGTGGGGTGTGGTGTGTGTATATAGTGTGAGGTGGTATGGGGATGTTAATATATATTAACTAATATATATACATATACATATATAAATGTATATATATACACACACACACACACACACACACACATATATTAATCCACTCATCACATATATATAGTGTGGGATGATGGTATGGAGTATACGTGGTGGGATGTGAGTGTGAGATGTTATAGTAGAAGGGTGGGGGATGGGTGTGTGTGTGTGTGTGTGTGTGTGTGTGTGTGTGAGATAGAGAGAGAGACAGACAGACAGACAGACAGACAGACAGACAGATAGAGGCAGAGACACAGACAGAGGCAGAGACACAGACAGAGGCAGAGAGCATATGTGTGGAAGTCAGAGAACAACCTGCTGGAATTGGTTCTTCCATTTTGGGATTAAACTCAAGTTGTCAGGCTGAGCTTTGTAGTGGATGGGTCTGGTGCTGTTTGTATTTTGACGCTAATTCCGCTCTCCTGGGAAGGGCTGCGGACAAAGAGTGAGTCACGTACTCAGGTGACTTCTCGTGAACCAATCCCCTAATGAATAAAGGGCCCAATCCCTGGGCGAGTAGGAGAGACTTCTGGGATGGACAGGAGAGGAAGCAGGAGAGAGTTAAGTCCTCTTCGGATGGGGATAGCGTTGAGGGCAAGATGTAGCTACGAGTGTCTCCCATTAGGATTTTAGTTGCTGCACCCAGCGATTGAGTTACTTTCGTTTCTAAACTAAGTTTATGCTGTGTTTTCCTTCACTCGGCAGCTTGTCTGGGTTCAAGAGAGAAAGGTACACGGCAGCAAAGTGTAGGTTTGCCTGAGGTGCACCACAAAGGCCGTGGGGGATTCGAAGCACAGGGTTGGTGTGGTGGCGACTCGCCAATGGGAACCTAGCGAGCTGGGTGGAGAGATTGTGGAGTTCTAAGTCTCCATGAGATAAAAGCAGGTCCGCCATTGCCCGCCAGTGCATGGTAGGCCAGGCCGCTGGGGCAGAGGCACAACTGCAAGAATGTGTGGGGTTCTTTTTTAATATTTCCCGCAACAGAGCATCACATGCTTTTACCCACTGAGCCACTTCACTAACCTTTTCTTTTTCAGTTTTTGGTAACAGAAGACACACTGCTTTGGAAAGCTGTTGCTGAGCCCACTTTCTATCTTCGACGGTCAAAAGTGGCCACTCATCATCAAGGAACAGCCAGTACTGGTTGAGAGAACACCCTTGTACGAATTAGAATAAGTACGAAGAACTCAGATGACCCAAGGCTACACATTTACCTCTTGGGGTGGAAACAGGGCACAGATGCTCTGTGCCAGCACCTGGAACCTTTTAAATAGTGTACATAAGATGTGTCACACCCAAAGTATGTATTGAGTGGTTCCAGAGCACATGGAGCTGTCACATCACACAGTGTGGTTTTTTGGGGGGGACAGAGAGGTAGGATAGCCATTCTCTGCTTTATAGGCACTGAAATTTGCATCCCCTCAAAACTTACATATTGAAATCCTAACCTTACTTTGAAAACAGCCAAAGGTGAGGTCTTTACATGCTGTAAAATAACTCACAAAGGTAGAGGCCATGTTGTAGGGTTAGTGCCCTAAGAATATTCCCGGAGCTTGGTTGCTGGCAGCCCACTGAGAGGTTTGCCCTCTACAGCCAGGATGAGCAGTGAGCTCCTGAGCCTCTGAACCTCGGGGACAGTGAGTTGTCTGGACTGCCCAGCTTACAGAGGTTGACATTTGTATGAGAAGTGGGACAAGCTAGGATGGCAGAGCTTACTACAACTCACTAAAACCACAAGAGACTGTATGTCCACAATTCCTCCATATTCACTGAGACGCAATTCCAGCTTTATAAAAAAAAAAAAAAATGAAGAAAAATTAGGGAATTAACCTAAAATTTTCGGTGAGAAAAAAAAAATGGCCGAATCACAGGCCTTCATTTAAGAGAATATGACATCGTCTCTTAAAGATTATACTTTGGGGGAGCTGGGCAGATGGCTCAGTGAGTAGTGCCACTTGCAACCAAGTTTGATGACCTGAGTTCAATCTGCAGAACCACCGTGGTGGAGGAGAAAATGGACTTTGCAGTTGTCCTCTGACCTCTACACGCATACCATGGTACGCACACATAGACAGACAGATACACACACACACACACACACACACACACACACAAATAAATAAATAAATATGAAAAACATAAAACTAAAGACAGTATTTTTATATAAGAATATGCTAACAACTAAATATAACTTTTTAAAAAGCAATGATGTGTATAACATGAGATTTGAAAGAAATTTGGGGGAAGTTGGAAGTTCTGAATATCTGTCTCCCTTGTTTTGGAGACTGGCTCCTCTCACTGAAGTTTTAGAGTATTCTTTATCAAGACTCACCCACTGTTTTCTGTGTGCACATATGATGTGTGTGAGAGTGTTTAAATGCACATGGGATCACATGTGTGTGCAGGCTAGCCTAGCACACATGTGGCGGCATGTGCGTGTGGAGACCTGAAGTTTCTTTTTTAATCATTCTCCAATCTGCCGGGCAGTGGTGGCACATGCCTTTAATCTCAGCACTTGGGAGGCAGAGGCAGGTAGATTTCTGAGTTCAAAGCCAACCTGGTTCCAGGACACCCAAGGCTATACAGAGAAACCCTGTCCCGAAAAACCCCTGGCTGTCCTGGAACTCACTCTGTAGACCAGGTTGGCCTTGAACTCAGAAATCCACCTGCCTCTGCCTCCCAAGTGCTGGGATCAAAGGTGTGCACCACCACCGCCCGGCTTGGTATTTTACTTCTTAAATGAATGTCTATAACCTTTGTACACAGGAAAGTGTTGGGTGGGGTGGACTCGTATGTCAGCGGAGGGATCGTTGCCTGGAGGGTAGCTTCAAAGCTTGGCTGGTAGAACTCACCTGTAGTCTCAGCTACTTAGAAAACTACGGCAGGAGATCCATTTGAGGCCAGCCCATGAAACATGGCAAGACCCGGCCTCCATAATCCACACCACAAAAAAGCAGCCGCCTCACCTCAAATGAATAGGCTTTCCCGATGCCATCGCCTGCTCCAGTGATCACTGAAAGAAACAGTGACAACCTTGTACAGTCTCTTGTACACCTCCATCTAGAATGCTCAATACCACAAAGCCACATTGCTCCACTCCAACGTTTCCAGCCTTTGGTAACCTGGATAGAACACTGGAGTGAAGGGTTTTTCTGTCTTGTCTTTGGGATAGGGGTAGGGGTGGGGATGGGTTGGAGGGATCTGTGAGTCTTGAAAACACACTATGAAATGCAGCCAAGCACTAAGCCAACAAGTATTTTTATCCAGGCTTCTTAAGGCTTGGGACGGCGCAACCTTAGCACCTCAAGGGCAAGCCTGTACCCTGTTATCGCCTCATTCTTTCTCAGTGCTCACCCTAAGAACACCTCAGGGTTCCTTCTGAGAAGTGAAGTCTGGTCCCTCCCCTCCTCCACCCCAAAGGTCAGCGGCCTTCAATGCCTGTGAAAGATAGGGAACCTGGAGAGAGGACACAGGAATGTGGGGGCGGGGAAGGGGGGCGGGGAGGAGATGCCAGAGACCTGAGGACCTTGGCTAGTTAACCCCCAATCCCAACAATCTCATAGGCCTTCAAGCCCTTCATTTACAAAATTGGAGACGGATGACCACAATTACAAGTTTCACAATTCACCACAAATATACCTACCTCCAGCTGACCTTGGCACCCAGCATTAAAGGGCACAGGTTTTTTGGGGTTTTTTGTTTTTGTTTTTTTGTTTTTTTAGGACACATTTTTTTTAAATGTTCATTAAAAACCTATTGTTTTTTTTTTTAATCAAAAAGAAATTAACAAAAGATTCGAGTTTATTGAGCATGGATCTCTGTATACTTTCGCTGGGTACGTTCCAGCCTTGTTCCTGGAATTTCTTGTTCTCTGTTTGAAATCTGTTCCCTCCCTGGTTTGTCTGTGCCTGAAGGCATCACATATATGCTCATGATAATGTTATTCATTCTTAACTCTCACACAAGCTAAGATTACACTTTTTACTTTGAAGCCACCGAGTTTCTGGCTACGTTTTAATTGCTCTTTTCGGAGTGCTCTTTTCCAAGTGCTCTCAGAAGGGCTAAGTGGGCAGTGGCTGTGCCAAGTCCTGGTTGAACAGCCACATGGGCATTTGATTGTTCCTGGTAGGGTATTCTAATCCCAGAACACACAAACTCAGTGGCTTAGTAAGTTTAAGAAAGGCAGCAAACACATGTGTGTCCTTACCATCTACTGATGTACACATATGTACATGTGTGCACATACAGTGGAAGTATAGGAAACATCCGTTAGAAAGCCATGGGTTCATACTAAACAGTTCTCATGTGGACATTAAAAATAAATCCATGAGGAAGTTTACAAACTTGCCAAGACTCAGAGGCACAGAATGCATATAAAAAAAATGAACATTTGGATTTCAAATGTTTTGAAACTCCCTTTAATAAAATGTAAGCATACCAGCCAAGGGTTTAGAAATCTGGAGATCTGTAGATGAGAACTCCATATTTCTGCCTGGTTCATTATTGGTATTATCAGAAAAACTCTAGAAAGAAAGAAATCTAGCAAAGTAACAGATACATGAGTGAAACCTGAGGGGTAATCCCCTCTCCCCATCTCCTGATCCATACCTGGATTCTTCAGACAGTTCTAATTCCACACATGCTGTCTAGCCGTACCATGACATGTTGTGTAAAGTCACATTCTGAGACATAAGAATAAGAAAATAAGAGAATCCTCTTACCTGCCCATTGTCCCATCGATCGCAGGAAAGACCTTGGTGAGACCTTGCAGAACCTCAGCAAAAGATACTGGGAGAGCCTCATGCACTTCGCCAGGCAAACGAGGCACACAAATAGCCCCACTGACATGAAGAGCTTCTCCATGACCTCCTCTGTAGCTGTCTTGCTGGAGATGCTGCTGGGACCTGGCCCTTGCCCCCTGTGTAACTCCCAGGGCAGGCGGCCTGGGAGCCTGCCAGATCTCCTTTCAGGAAGCTCTGGGTAGGTTCCATGTATCTGGGAGCATTTAGATTAGAGTAACTTCTTTATGTAACCTTGTGATTCACAGGCATTTGAATCAAGTATTCTCAATAATATCTTTACAGCATGGTTAGACTTTTGTGGCTGTGGAGGTGCTGGGTAAAGGAGACAGTAGACTTGAAGAAAAGTGAAGCCCAGAGAGAGGAAACATAGCACTCCAGGATACTCAGGTCTGGAGTCTCCAAAGAGACTTGGTCTCATGACTTGATCTCCAAAGGAGGTCCCAGCATTAAAAGCCTGATGCCCGGAGTGGTGGAGATGTGGGAGGTGATGGAGCCAGTGGGAAGTTCTGCAGTCCCACGGGAAAGCAATGTTCAGAGGAAAACACTGGCCACTTGGAAAGAGTCTTTTCTTACTAATGTCAAAAGCTACATCATAAAGTCTCACCAGCATGGCGGACCAAACAAGGACAACACCAGTAGGCATTGCCAAAGTAGACCTGGGATAGTCCACTAGGCCTCAACCCTACACAAGCAACTAACAGGTACTAACTACAAGCAACTAACAAGTACTAACTACAAGCAACTAACAAGTACTAACTACAAGCAACTAATAAGTACTCTTTCCCAGGGAAGAGCACACCAACTGATTATCTAATACCAAATGGTCATCCCTGAAAACATACAATCAAAAAACACTATATAGACTAAGCAGGTTATATTTAGGAATATATGTATACATATATGTATATACATACATACATATATATATATACACACACACATACATACACACACAAAATAACAATGTAATAACAATTAATGAAAAAAGAGGCCATGAATTTGAAAGAGAACAAGGAGGAACATGTGACGGAGTGTGGCTGGATTTCCTCCATGGTTGCTGGGCCAAATTTTTGAGATTGATGTCACCATTGCAAATATCTGAGCTAATCATTTTAGTAAATTGATTATTAGCTGTTAAATATTAAACTGCATATGATATTCCTAGACAAGAAGTAGAAAAGACATTGAAGAAAACAACATAGTAGCCATCGACTCTATATATGGTCATATTTAAATTTAATGTAACTTAATTTAAAATTTAGTTCCTAAACTGTACCAGCTATTTCTGGCACTATTCCTGATTTACATATATGTCCATGTAGGAAGCTCTACTAGAAACTCAGTTTTCAAGCCACTCGGGCTTCGAGGAATTTCCTGTTGCCAAAGCGATGACCCAAGAACTCATTACCACCAAAAGTCAAGCAAAAAGGATAAACTCACTTTTAGATCATACTTTTCTGGGTTAGACATGAAGCTCTGTTGGTGGAGTATTTACCCAGCATGCACAAAAACCTCTGTTTGATCCTCTGCACTGCATAAACCAGGCATGCGGCACACGGCTGTAATCGCAGCATGAAGAAAATGAATGTAGGAAGATCAGAAGTTCAAGGTTATCACTGGCTACATTGTGAATTCAAGGACAGCCTGGGCTACTTGAGACTATCTGGGGGAAGAAAAAGAAAGCAAAGAAGGAACAAGATACTAAAACATAGCTCAGGGCCTTATTGTGATCACTAGACCAAATGGACATCCTTTCTTGTCTCTGGTTTAGAAAAAATCCTTTCTGCTTTTCCCCATTTGGTATAATAGTCACTACTGGTTTTTCACAGTCAGGTGTCATCGTGTGGAGGTCTGATCCTGCTGCTCCTAATTATGGTTTTTAGTCATGAAAGATGTTGAATTTTTGTCAAAAGCATTTCTATATTCATTGAGATGATTATGCAGTTCGTCTTCATTCCACTACTATGCTGGATCACATTAATCCATTTGTACCCACTGACTTATCTCAGCACCCCTGGAGTGAAACCCCCTTGCTCCTGGGATTTTATCATCTTAATCTGTCATTTACTGAGGACTTTTGCATCTGTGTTCGTCAGGGAGACTGTCCGCAGTGTGCTCTTGTGTGGCATCACCACCCAGTTTTGGCATTGGAGTGGAGCCAGCTTCTTGCCACGAGTTTAGAAGCATTCCTTCCCTTCCAGTTTCGTGGGACGGTGTGTATTTATTTATTTTTTAAAAGATTTGTTTATTTTATGTATATGAGTACACACTGTAGCTGTACTGATAGTTGTGAGCCTTCATCTTGTTATCGGGAGTTGACTTTAGGACCTCTGCTCACTCCAGTCGGCCCAATCGCTCTGGTATATTATTTATAGTAATATTTATTACTATAAATAAATACACTGTAGCTGTCTTCAGACGCACCAGAAGAGGGCATCAGATCTCATTAGGGGTGCTGAGCCATTTCTCCAGCCCAGTGTGCATTTAGAGATGCAGTTCAATTCAGCACTAAATCCACCTAGTGCTTTGATGTTCTTTATCAGGAGACCTTACGTCTCCAGTCTCGTCGCTCACTATCATTTTTGGGTTGCTTATATTCTCTTGGTTCAACCCTGTAGATGATAGAGCACGTGTCTAAAAATTTGTTCATTTTCTTCTAGGTTTTATAATTCATCAGAATATAAACTCTCAATAATCCTCTGGGTTTTAATGATATCTATTTTTTGTCAATTTTAAATTGTGGGGTCTTCTCTCTTTGGCTTAATTTGTCTTAGAGTTTGCCGATTTTATCTGTTCAAAGAACTGATTCACTGATACTCCGTATCGTTCTTTTAGCCTCTGGAACAGCTGGGATTAGAGGTGTCCACACCACACATAGCTCCTGTTTTTTTTTTTTTTTTTTTTTTTTTTTTGCTGCAAGCTTTCTGTGTCTTTTGGTATAAAATGCCCCACTGAGCTCAGTTTCCAAGTGACTGCCCTACTTTATGATTGTGCTATGCTTCTTGGCTTGAATTGTTTAATTTCTGACCGAGACCAATTTGTTCAGACATTAAGAGACCTCTTCTAGGAGCTGGAGAGATGGCTCAGCGGTTAAGAGCATTGACTGTTCTTCCAAAGGTCCTGTGTTCAATTCCCAGCAACCACATGATGGCTCACAATCATCTATAATGAGATCTGACGCCCTCTTCTGGTGTATCTGAAGACAGCTACAGTGTACTCACATATAAAAATAAATAAATTTTTGGGCTGGAGCAAGAGCACGACTGGAGCAAATAGAAGTCCTGAGTTCAATTCCCAGCAACCACATGATGGCTCACAACCATCTGTACAGCTACAGTGTACTCATATACATGAAATAAATAAATAAATCTTAAAAAAACAAAAAACAAACAAACAAACAAACAAAAAAAAAACCCCAGACCTTTTCTTTGCTGTATTTTCTCTGGTTCTCCCTGTAAAGCTAAAGGCCTATGATCTGGCTTGTTGTTCTAAATAAAAATAAGCACGACTTTCAAGAGTATCCTTGAGTGTTTCTTTCAAATTGTCTCAAGCAGTGTCAGTTCCTTTGAAGAGCCCTTTGGAATTTGTCCTGGGTAGTCTTACAGCAACTTGACATAAGCTAAAGACATCTGAGAAGAGGGAGCCTCCATCAAGAAAATGTCTTCTTAAGGCCAGGCTGCAAGCAGGCCTGTAAGGCCTTCTCTTAATTAGTTATTGATGGGGGAGGACCCAGCTCATTGTAGGTGGGGCTACCCCTACACGGGTGGTCTATAAGGAAGGTTCTACAAGAAAGCAGGTTGAGCAAGCCTTGGGGAGCAAGCCAGTAAGCAGCATTCCTCCATGGCTTGTGCATCAGCTCCTGCCTCCAGGTTCCTGTCCTTTCTGTGTTCTTATCCTGGCTTCCTTTGCTGATGAACGGTGATGTGGAAGTTTAAGCTAAATAAACCCTTTCCTCCCCAAATGCCTTTGGTCATAATGTTTCATCACAGCAATGGAAACCATTACTAGGACAGGACTCTTTTCTTTTTATGGACATCTGAAATGTTTGAAATGGCACAGCTCACACGAAAGGTGTATTAGCTACTTCTCTGGTGCTGTGATAAAATTCCCTGACAAAAGGAAATCCAGAGAAGAAAGGGTTTTGTTCTGGCTTACAGTTCCAGAGGGGATACGGTTTGTCATGGCAGGGAAAAACGTAAGGGCAGGAGTGTGAGACTAAACTGATCACACTTTATTCACACATCGGGTGAGAACTGGAGAGAGAAACAGAGAACAGGAAGTAGGGCCAGGCTAGGAATCCTCAAACTCCTTCATTCCCAGACTGTTCATGAGCTGACCTCTGTCCCAGCAGATTTACTCTTAAATAAAGAACAAGGGTTACACATAAGTAAAACGTCCTGGTTAAGTAGTGGTCCTGCCTGTCCTTGACCCATCATTGTCTGGGCTCTAGTCTACCCTACAAGGTGGCCTAACTAGTGTGTGAGGCCACCACTCTGCCCAGCGCTCAGAATAATGTCTCAGAGAGTTTGCCCAGGGCTAGTTGGTTCTCATCTTATATATGCTTAAAATCTCTTCCTGGGAGACAAATTCCTCGGTGTCTGGCACTAGGCTTCAGCTTTTTCCTTCCCCAACATGTGATTCCCAGGGAAATCCCAATTCGCTGGGGACCACTTTTTTAATATAGTCTGATAACCAAATGAAGGGGCCCAAGTGTCTGTGGAACTAACGTCGAGGTCAGAGGACAGCTTTCAGAATCCAGTTTGCTCCTTCCACCATAGGTTCTGAGGATCAACCTCAGTTCATCGGATTTGTAGAGCAAGTATCTTTACCCAAAGCTAAGAACGTGCTTCCCAGAAGTGTCCCTAGGCCAGTCCAATAGAGGCAATTCCTCAACTGAAGCTCCCCTTAGTTACTACTGCCTCATGCACCCATCACCCCCCTCCCTACCGTAATTCAGAACCCTGACTGGAGATTCCATTTGCTATGCACCTTTCTAGAGTGAAAAGGACTACTGTCTGCCCAGATACAAATGCTGCTCTTAGGGTGCCCTCTGCTGGTCAAATGTGGAAGAGGAAGAAAAGTCTTTGAGATACAGAAAAACAACGTTGAAAGACAGCTAAAACTGTTTTTCCCTTCTCTGAGTGAGTGATTTCTGGTCTCAGGATTTTGGAAGAGACACTAAAGGTTGTTCTAACAATAGTTTGGAAGCCCCCAATGTCACGTTCTAGATTCTTAAAAAGTAAAGAGTGCTTGTTTAGTCAGTTGGAAGAGTGCCCAACTAACAGACATGAGACCTAGATTTGATAGTCACATAAGACAGGCATAGTAGCACATAACTAATCCCAGAACTTGAGTGGCGGAATCAAGAGGGTCATAAATTCAATCATCCTTGACAGGAGACCTTATCTCAAAAACAAACAAAACACTCTAGAACGTAGTAGTAATGAAAGAGGCAATATTATTAAGAAATGGAGAGTCAGGCCTGGTGGTGTATGCCTTTAATCTCAGTATTCAAAATCTACATAGGGAGTTTCAAGCCAGCCAGGACTAGATAGGGAGACTCTCTCTCAATAAAAGAAAGAAAGAAAGAAAGAAAGAAAGAAAGAAAGAAAGAAAGA
>JADRCD010170550.1:0-18293 GCA_019843815.1 Montemys delectorum | reverse complement strand
ATGATGATGATGATGATGATGATGATGATGATGATGATGATGATGATAATGATGATGATGATGATGATAAAAAGCCAAATGTGGTGCAGGCTTACAATCCCAGAGATAGGTGGGTCCCTAGTGCTCATTGGCCAGTAAGCCTAACAGAATTGACTAGTTTCAAGCCTGTGAGAGACCCTGTCTTAAAAGGACCATGAGACAGCACTTGAGGAATGACGCCCAAGGTTGACCTCTGGCTCCCACAGACACACACACACACACACACACACACACACACACACACGCACACACATGTACATACACACAGGCATACACACATTCATGAAATAGAAATTTTAATTACGTTTATTTTACAATCAGCTTTAGGAAGTAGGGCCTACTTCCCCTGCCATGCTCCCTCTGATCAGCTCTCTCTGCCATGTTTTAAAGAACCGGCCTGACCTTCAATGTGCTTAAAACACCCCAGTGTCTCCCATGACCTCTGACTCAGGACCCACATTCCCTGGGCTGCCTTGTTGGCACTAGCTTGAGCTCTCACCTCTCCCCACCCTGACTGCAGCTCCCCTGTCCCTTCGATTGGATTACTAAGGATTCTAAGTACAAGCTGTCCCCTGATCAGACCACTCATGTGCCAATACATCTTGTGGTTCATTTCTGCATATTTTGACTGCTTTGTTTGACTGTCACTTCTACTAGGGTATCTCCCACATGCTATTGGGGAACATTCCAGAATAATTTATCTGACCCCTATTGAAGTGACTGTACAGTAAGTCAAGTTCTCACCTTCATATATACATATACATATACATACACATACACATATATATATGTATATATATACATATATATATACACACATGAAGAAACAAATGAGGTTGAACAGGTCTGGGTACCCAGGGACTTGAGTTCTAGACCTTACCATTGTGCAAAATGACTCTGATGCCATAGTTTGGCTCCCAGATGGTTGGTTGGCTCAAGTCTTAGCAAGTGGTGGAGGGTGCCTTTAAGATAGTATGCAGAATAATCAGGAAGACATGTGCTTGGCTCCACAAAGCAGCCCCATGCCAAGGAATCACAGCCAGTGGGCAGAGCCTCCAGGACCCATTCCCTGCTTCATCATGGCCTTGACATTGGCTTGTTTCTTGTTTGACTCTGCTCTTGGCATTGTCTGTCCTGATTCCAGAAAACAGCCTTGGCTTAGCTCTGCCTCCCTGTCTCATAGAATGCTTTGTCCACTGCTATCCTGGAATGGAGATGTCCAGTTCCAGCCACACTCTACTATGCTTTTCAGTCTCACTTCACAGGCTGTGTAATGAGCTAACAGAGAGGCTGGATCACAAATGCAAGGTGTCAGCAGCACAGCCACATTTTGGGCACTGTCTTCACCTCTTATTCCATAAGAACAGCCAGAACGATTGAAAGGACACCTTTAAAAGTTGGCCTAAAATGTTCTAAAAAGCAATTCACAATGGATTTGAAGTCATGGCCTTTGGCAATGATGTTACTGACCTATATTCTTCCCCATTTTGTTAATATCCTTCATGCCCTTTTAATTAATGAATGGGAGTGTCTGTCTGAGATCATACTCTCACCTTTGCTTTGTTTTTTTGATAGCTAATAGCTTTTCAAATGGTGCTGTTCAGGTCACTGAAGATGAACAGTGGGGGTGGGGCATGCCTCGGGTCAGAATATATCTTTTGACTTGAGATTCTAGAAGTCCTTGGAGCCATCAGGAGCTTAAATTGTCACCCATCTTGAGTGCATGACAAGTGGTCTCTGTCACAGAGTGCCCAGCTGAGGTTACTGAGCAAAATTTCTAAAGACAAACATACCCAAGGAGGAAAGGACTTGGGGGTGGGGGGAGGGCTTCTCTGTTATCTCAGCATGACATCCTGCAGAGTATTCAAAGGAGGGTATCTTGGTGACTGCAAGTGGGAAATAAGCCACAACAAGAGGGAAATGTCTGGATCAGTGAGCTCTGCTGACAGGTAACCTTGAGACAGTGCTGGATCTCTCCTGCCTGTGGCCTAATATCAATAAGATCTCTAAGCAACCCGGACTCTATCTTTCTCTGCCTTCAGAGTGTTCTAGGAATTTCTGGTAACTGAGGCGAGTAGCCAGGTGCTGGGCCTTCAGCAATAGTAATTATGACAGAGAAGGGCAGAGAGGAAGTAAGCACAACACTTTTAAGAGTTCTGACTTTGGGCCCTCTACTTGCTGCTGGTGTGACCCTAGAGTTCCTTAAACTCCTTATGGCTCAGAAACCTGTCTGGAAAATTACTTGTCCCTAACATTTACAGACTGGAGCAAAGGGTCAGATGGAGGCCCTCTATTCATGGCCCATTTGCATTTTTTACCACCCTAATAATTCTTGTTCTCTGAAAGGCCTAGCACATAGCTTCAAGTACACACATACATACACACATTTTTGCCTGTAAGCAACTTCCTTGTTCAGAACTTAAGGCCTGAGATAGTCACACCAGCATAGTGGTATCTCTTAGACATGATCTTAGTAGTGTCTAGGTTAAGGTTTTATTGCTGTGAAGGGACACTATGACCATGGCAACTCTTATAAAGAAAAACACTTAATTGGGGCTGGCTTGTAGTTTCAGAGGTGTATTCCATTATCATCATGACAGGAGGCTTGGCAGTATCTAGGCAGGCAGGCATGGTGCTAAAGGAACTGTCATGATTCATCATCGGAGTTCTACATCATGATCTTCAGGCAGCTAGAAGGAACTATGTCACTGAACATAGCTTGAGCATAGGAGCATAGGAGCCTCAAAGCCTGCCTCCACAGTGACACACTTCCTCCAACAAGGCCACATCTACTCCAAAAAGATCATCTTACTTTGTAGATGTCTCGTCTCATAAGAAATAACACAGAACAGGGACAGAATGTACTCGGAAACTATGAGCTCTTCAGAAGAGGTGCTGATTGCCAAAGACCAACGATAACTGTTCATAGGTTTGAGATGAGTATCAAGGCACTAGGACTTATGATAGATCTTGGCCTAAAATAAGTACTTAATAGGTATTAGCTGTTATTTATTATTCATCTCTTGTGTATAGGAAAGACAGACACTGATGAGTGCAGGAATAGAACTCATAACTGTGGTAAAGACCTTATATCCAAGAGAAGCAGGTAGACAAGGACTTAGAGAAAGACTCTCAATGATTTTCACCTCATACATGGCTATGAGTCCAGGTGCACGAGCCTTCTTGATGTCTCTGAGACCAACACTGAAGAGACACAAGAGCTATTGCTTAGGAAATGTTGAGCTGAATGCCTAGTTGGGCTGAATGCATGGCTGGAAGGCAGAAATGGCTGGATTGCTAACATGAACCTGAGGGATCAGGTAGGTGTCTACTCTGTCTGAAAAGCTCAAAGATTCTGGATGAGCCACTTCATCTCATGAAACTACATACTCTTCACATGTATGTTGAGTACAACGATGCTTTTGAGGTCACCTTCCAAGACTGTCAGCAGGATTAGTGGTCATTTGCTAGTGTCTGTACCCTTCTTAAAGATGTTGATGCTGAGTCTGGTGAGTCTCAAACTGGGACTTTACTGTGCTGCTATAACCCACGGCAGTGGAAAGTCAATGAGATCTTTCAGGCCCAAGGCCACCTCTTCTGCGGACAGAGAATGTCCTCCTCCACCTCCAGCATCCCGAGGGTATTGGGAACACCACAAGGAAGCCTCATATCTAGGCCGTGCATTGGTTCCCAAAGATTCTTCTGGCCCTTGGTTTGGAGTTCCCCTAAAATCAAGGAAGACTTTCTCAAGCCCTCCCACATCCTGCACAGCACTTAGGACTTGTCAGGCCCCAATGGCGACTCCTTGATCCCAGGAGAAAGGCTTGCACAGGCCCTGGAGCTGGGATTGAGTTGCTTTGTGACTTTCTCTAAAGTCTGATCCAGAGGGAGGTGGGTCACGAGTTCCCAGTGTGAAAACCTCACTTGTTTTGAAAGTTTAAAGCCAGCCCACTTCAAAGGGAAATTGTTGGTGGCTGGGCACCCTGACATCGAGAGTATTGATGGATATGTGCCCATATATGGAGACTGGGGTGGGTGGAGCCTGGATAGACCCTCATTCCAAACTACCACGTGACCACAGCTGTTGTACTTTCTTGTATAAATCCAATAATGTAGATAAAAAAGTAATATGTACAAATTATGACCATACATTCTCTAAATATGTACACATGTGTACACATAGATACATGCATTCATCTGTCTTGATTGAATTAAATGTATAACTGTATATTTAGACATTTACAAATGCATTGAAATGCATATACATGCAACTCAAATGTAGAGGAACACTCACAAAATTCATTAAAAATACCTAAAATTTGAAGTTTTTAATTTTATTTGTGTAATTTTATCTTTGTGTAACAATTTACTTTGCGTATTCTGTTCCAAGATACACACACATATATGAATATTTACTGAAATATTGTCTGTGTATATGACAGGAGCCCTGGAAATAATATATTCAGCCATGGGTTCTATACTAGCTGAGTAAATCACATTTCCTTACAATGAATCCCATACAATCTTTAAAAATAATGTCATAGGAAAAAATTTGTTGGCATGAGAAGTCATTCACAATATATTGTTGAGTGAAAAAAAAAGGATCATGAAGAGATATATACCTTATGATATCATTTTTGCTTACTACATCTACACACACAGAAAGAGAAAGAATCTGGAATGGCGACAAGCAAATGTTATCTGTGGTTTATCTTTGGGAGACAGATTTAAAAGTATTTCAATTTTCTTTTGTTATATGTATTTTCCAATTTTTGTACAATGGGAAGAAATCACATTTATAATAATTTAAAAAGTTATAAATCAGAACTGTGCCGCCTGGAGTTTAGCACAAACATGGAGCTCCAACTGGGGCTCTGCCATTGCCAAGGAAAGCAGAGGAACCAACTGCTTGGCTTCACACATGGTGCCGGTGCGGCCTCAGCCAAGGGCAGCATCGTGTGTGAGTGTGACCACTGAGACCAGTGCCCAGGAGCTCGATTGTCACGCACGCCCACATCCTTCCCATACTGCTCCCAGTCTGCTGAAGATGCTGCTCCCAAGATGCAAATTTTCTGCTGGAGAGCGAAGTCTCTTGAGCTGGGTCCATTGCTAACTGCACAGTGCGTTTGCACCAACATTCATGCCATCTGGTCTAAGAGTCTGCTCCCCACTGCTTACCAAAACTGTCAGTGGCTCCCCATTATTTACGAATTCTTTGGCATGGCATGTGGAGGCTTGTGAGGTTTGTCCCTGACTCGTGTCTCTCCTAGGGGTTTCTTTCTGAGACCTTCTGCTTTAGCCAACCTGGATTGCAAAGTGTTTGCTAATGACTCAGTCAGGATATAGTTTTCTGCCATGATCAGAAACCCGACTAACTTCAACAGAAAGGAAACATATTCTCACACACCAGGGATTCCAGAGATTTAGTTGGGTGCTGTGGATAGGCTAAGTTTGATCCCTGGGATCCTGAGTTGGAAGCTTGGCTCCCTGCATGGCAATGCTAAGAGGTAGTGGGACTTTCAAGAGCCTGGGTCTAGGAGAGGGTACAAGACTAAACCCCTCCATACTCCTTGGCTTACAATCTTGCAGTGTGATCTCTCTCACAAATGTTACCACCATGATGCCATCTGCTGTGATGTGACCCAGCCAAGGATGCCCTCACCAGAGGCAACTGAATGGATGCTGCTGCCTAATCTTGGATGTTTAGCTAAACTGTGAACTAAATATACCTCTTTCCTATGTAAGTATCCAGCTTTGGGTATTTTGTTACAGTCTTGGAAAACTGTCTGATGAAATAAGCCAAGGAGATCATTGATTTAGCAGTTTTGTGATGGCATCAGGGATGCCCCTTCCCCCCCCCCCCCACACACACACACCTCAGCTTTGCCATTAGGGTCAGAATCACACTCAAACCAGAATCATCAATTCCAAGTATTATATCCAAATGTGCCAAAAAGACACACTGTCTTTTCTGTGATTTTCACCTGGGTTAAGGAAACTTCCAAATGTGGGTCATGGTGGCACATGACTTTAATCCCTGTGCTGGGGAGGCAGAGGCAGATGAATCTCTTGTGAGTTTGAGGCCAGTCTGGCCTACAAAGTTCCAGGCTAGCCAAAGCTACACAGAGAAACCCTGTCTCAATAAAGCAAAGCAATGTAAAACAAAACAAAACAAAACAAAGCAAAACAAAAAAACAGAAAGAAAGAAAGAAAGAAAGAAAGAAAGAAAGAAAGAAAGAAAGAAAGAAAGAAAGAAAGAAAAAAGAAAGAAAGAGAAATAAGAAAAGAGGGAGAGCTCAAGGGAGGGAGGGAGGGAAGGAGAGAGGGAGAGAGAGAAAAGAAAGGAAAGGGAAGGAAAGGGAAGGAAAGGGAAGGAAAGGAAAGGAAAGGAAAGGAAAGGAAAGGAAAGGAAAGGAAAGGAAAGGAAAGGAAAGGAAAGGAAACTTCTAAGAAATTCTCCTTCAAAACTCTTCCTTACATCTCGTTGACCATAATCAAGACACATGCACATTCCAAGTTGATCATTGCCAAGCCAAGCATCATTGTCCTTGGACCGGAGGGACAGGCTTTGTTTATATCTGGGAGAGGAGTCAGATATCTCTGATGTGTGTGATTGCTTAAAAAGAGGTGTATCCCTAAAGAAATCTGGGGTTCAACTAAAAGGAAGATATTCTGGATGTCCACTTCAAACAGACAAGCTCATTCTACTGCTGGTGGCCTTTCACCATCTCTTCTGCAGGGAACGTCCTTGCCTCTAATCACACTTACTCTTATTTTGAATTTCTAATGTGTCTTTCTGGCTACACCTCGACTAGAACGTCCACAAAGCTGACCTCCCCAGCTCATCGTAATGTCTTGTCCCCGAAAGAAAATTTTAGTTGTTTTTTCTTACATGCCTTTAACACAGTCAGCTGCATAGGGTTATTCGTGTATCTGTTTTTACAACCTGAAAAAGGATTATGAGGCAAGTGAAGGTGTTTGGTAGAATGTCCAGTACTCCAGGTCCATGTGGCCAAGGTAGTGTCCTATGAAAACCAGGGTTTACATCCCTTCCTTCCCTGTTCCCTTGTGTGTGTGTGTGTGTGTGTGTGTGTGTGACAGACAGACAGACAGACAGACCTAAGTGCAGCAACTTCTCAGACTACACTTACCCACAGCCTTAGAACTCTTCTGCATATTGCCTTCTGTAAAGCCATTACTGTGTGACCAGACCTAAAGCAGAAAGTGAAAAGACCTATTTACTGTTTTGGGCTCTTGATTGTGTAAAGTACATGTCTGGCTAGGATAGATAAGCAAAGCATGTGTACACTCAGGAGCCTGGGGTCTAGAGAAGCAACACACACACACAAACACACACACACACACACACACACACACACACGCACACACACACACCTTTCCTTCCTTCCTTCACAATGGGCTGAGGAAATGTTTTATTTGCAAAATGCTTGCCCTGTATTGTAGTTCACTTACAGTGTCTGTGACAAAAGACTAACCGAAAGTAATTTTGGGGAAAAAGTTTATTTAGTCTTCACTTTACAGTCCATCAAAGGAACCAAGGATGGGAATCAAGGTAGGAACTTGAAGGAGAAAGCATAAAGCAATACTGCTTACAGGTTTCCTCTGTGGGTCTCTGTTCACACAGCATTTTATACATCCCAGGACCTCCTGCCTATGGATGACACTGCCTACAGTGGGCGGAGACCTTCCACAGCAATAATAAATCAAGACAACTCCTCACACATATATAGCCACAGCTCAATATGATCTGGGCAATCTCCCAGTTGAGACTCTCTCAGATGGCTTTGAGCTGTGTTCTGTTGACAGCTGTAATTATCTAGGATACAGTGCAAGCAAGAGGACCAGTTCAGATCCCTAGTACTTATGTACCTTAGTTAGGGTTTTACTGCTGTGAACAGATACCATGACCAAGGCAACTCTTATAAGGACAACATTTAATTAGGGCTGGCTTACAGGTTCAGAGATTGAGTCCACTATCATCAAGGCGGAAGATGGCAGCAACCAGGCAGGCAGGGTTCGGGGGAAGCTGAGAGTTCCACATCTGTATCTGAAGGCTGCTAGCAGAAGACTAGCTTCCAGGCAGCTAGGATGAGGGTCTTAAAGCCCACGCCCACAGTGACACACCTACTCTATCAGGGCCACACCTACTCCAACAGGGTCACACCTTCTAATAGTGCCACTCCCTGGGCTGAGCAGATACAAACCATCACACTATGTAAAAAGCCAGATGCAGCAGTGCACCTCCAGTTTCAGTGCTGAGGAAAGAAAAGCAGATCCCTAGAGACAGCTAGCTTGGTAGAATTGAGCTCCAGCTGTAGTGACACACCCTGTCTCAAAAAAGTAAGGGGGAACTAGGGTAAGACACTCAGTGTCAACCTGTGGTCTCTGTATCCACGTTCCCACACATACATCTGGATATACATGTGCCCACACATACAATATGCACACACTCAGATAAATAATAAATCTTTCAAAATCCGGCTACAAAGTGCTGAGTGCCATGGAGAGGTGCTCACAATGACTTGAAGGAGCACAGGACACTGAGGAATACTTTGTGGAGAAAGATCTGTCCAATTATTTTGCACTTGGTATGCTCATTTTAATCAATCTACAGTTTCTTGACACTTTTGTTATTTCTATTTCAATAAAATTAACCATGCTAGAATGAACGTTCACATTCTCAACTTTTAATGTACTTTAAATAGTTTGCATAGTATACACCTGAAAATAGAATGGCCACGACAAAGAGCATATATATGTTAGATGAAGTCTATGTACACTGCTCCCAACACACACATATAAGTATTTGTTCACTTCTCTTTGAGTCCAAATTTTGTAATTATGATTGTAAACAATCATATGTTGTTGAGTCAATTAATTTGCAAAAGGGTACAGCAGATCATACTGCAGGGAGTGTGGCCTTGTCCCTTCTCCAGTGTGTCTTTACAGTGCATTCCTAGAAGGAGGAAATTTGGATCAAAATGTCAAAGGTACATGAACTTTATAGGTACCGTCACTCCCTTCCATGGACATCACACAGTTCCAGATCCTATCAGCAACCTTCCCTGATCTTTCCAATAATCAGACTTCCACAATGGTATCTCAGCTCTTTCCTCGCTGGTGTTTTCTCTCTGTAAGTCACTGATCGTCTTCTCATATGACTAAGAGCTATTTGCATTTCCCTTTCCACGCCAGTCTGCACATCTCTCTTGCTCATTTCTATAGGTTGTTGTTCTTTTTTATCTTCAATCTTAGTTCTTCATGTGTCAGGACTATAGCCTCTTGTGTATCATGCTCACATGGCTCTCCTAATGCCACTCCCTGATGACCAGCTCCCCAGATATATGAGTCTATGTGGGACATTCCTATTTAAACCACCATACTGTCCTTGGATGTGTCCTTTAATTTGTATATAGGCAAAATTATGAATTTTTTTTTAGGATTTCTGGGTTTTTAAACATAGTTTAAAATGTTTCCCCTTTTCTAAACTCCCCTCTTGTCCTCTGGTCCTCCTTCCCCTCCCCCTTTTCCCTTTTTCAGGTTTTTAAAATCCTTGATGTAATTAGAATTTATCCTACTTCATGACATGAGAGATGGAATACGTTTTCTCTTTCCCACCTGGCCATTCAGCCACCCCTACTTTTCCCTCATGCTTTGTTTCATCCTGTATTAAGTTTTCTTATACAATTGGATCTGTTCCTGTGGTTTCTATTCTGTTCTTTTCTATGTCAAAGACACACATTTAATCACAGGACCCACAGAATATGCACCAGTACCTGTTGGCCCTGCTTTGACCCTACTTTTTTTTTTCATGCACGTCCTGATTACTTTTGTCCCTAGCTTTTAAGGTAAATTTTATAGCCATCCTATCAAGGAAGAATTCTGATGATATTTTCATTAGGACAACAGTAAAATCATGGTTTAACTCAGGGAGCATCACTATCTTTCTGATTTAGAAACTTTCCAATCAACAACATATTTGTTTAGAAAAACCTCTTGTACATGTGTCCTCCAAAAGTTCATGAGTTAAGTTTAATCTCCCCGCCATGAGCTCCAGCTTCACCTAGACTCAAAGCAACAGAGTCAACCAGCTATGATATAAAACCTCCAAGACTATAAGCCAAAGAAAACCTTTCTTCTTCTTACATTGATTATCTCTGGCATTTTTCTATAGTAACAAAAATCTAACTAATTCATGTGCTTTGGGGGCTGTTCAATTTTTCACAAGATTTTAAACATTTGTTTTTAGGTTTGTGCTAGGTATCTGTGTAAATAATAAGCATGTGCTTGCTTCCAAACTATTTAAAAGCATGCTAAAGATCTCAACTACTCTCCTCTTCCTCTTCCTCCTCTTCGTTCTCCTCTTCCTCTTCCCTTCTTCCTCCTCTTTCTCCTTACATATACTATGTACCTCTGGCTGACCTGGAAATTGCTATGTAGCTCAGGATATGCCTAACTCTCTCTCTCACTCTAGAGTACTTGGATTAAAATTTTGCTGCATCACACCCATCTCATGTTGTTTTACCATAAATAATTTAGTGTGGGTTTCTTAAGAATAAGGATATTTGGTTTGATAGCCACAATGTGTGTATCCAATTAGAAATATTATGTACAAGCTACATTAAGCTACTGAGGGGGTTCCATGGTGGTGCTTGGGCTCACACCCCGCCAAGGAGAGGTAGAAGCCTCTCCTTTCTCAGTTCAGACACTCTAGGAGAAGATGGCAGAAGGACACACATTTGTTGATTTTTCCATGGGACGGTTGCACATTCTTCTCCTCGCTGTTCTGAGGTTTGAGATGACAGGTGTCTGCTATATAGTCCAGGCTGGCCCTAAACATACAATCCTCCCATCTCAGTCTCCCCTTCCAGGCCTACATTGCCAACCTGAGAGTCTCCAGATACAGAAGGGTCTGTGCACAACATAGTTTGGCCTCTTCTTCTCAGGTCCTCGTGACTTCTCTTCACTGCCGTGGTCCTTGGGAGCATCTGGACATGGGTCTCCAGGTGACCGAGGATCTCTAAAACTGTACCAGGACATCAGAATCCCCCAGGAGTCTGTTATAAACACAAAGTCTTGAAGCCCATCCCAAATTTACTAAATCAGAAACTCTGAGGCCTGGAACTCTGCTTTCTAATAGAATGATTTTATTACACGCTAGATTTTTGAGAATTCGTGTTTGAAACTACTGCTCAGGGCGAAGAAATTAATAGTCACTCTTCATTTGTTCATTGTTTTACAAGTATTTGGGGATGGCCGATGGAGGCCATTCTTTGTGCCATGATAGAAGACAGACCAACAGAACTCTTGTTTTATCACAGTGACAAGAAACTTTCATATTTCTTTCCCATAGTCCCTTCAGTGCCTCTAAGCAATGCATTAAACATCTGTGTAGCCTCTTAAGGCCCAGACCTTGAGCACTATCAAAGACCTTGAGACCTTTCACCCACTCCCTTCGGAAGTTTTGCTGACTCTACCTTTAATATACAACAAGAATTTGATTTTTTTCTTGCCATCATGGTACACAGGCATGGCCCACATTTGGACAACATGCTGTTGTCATCGACGTACATCTCAAGCCACATTCCTAGCTGTCCCCGAACGCACACAGCCCACAGGTAATAGGCAGCCATGCCAGAATAATTCAAGTAATAGATGATGGTCATTTGAGAGAGAAGGCTGGGTGACAGGAGACAGCTGTCTACACACAGACTCTGCTGTAGTCACAGCAGTCCTCTCATGAGCACTTGTCTTCACCCCTCACTCAGAAAAGCCAAGGTCCTTCCAGGGGTATGCAAGGGTCTCCCAGCTAACCGCCATTATCTCCACCCCAACCCCTGTGTCTCCCCAGCAGCTCTGGTGGTTTCCTTGTACTGGTATGTCTCTCAGCCAACAGGAAGGCTCCCCTTACAGCATTGAAATAACGGAGTGTCACTTGGCCTGGCTTCTCTGCATTGAAATAACGGAGTGTCACTTGGACCGGCTTCTCTCAAGTAGCCGCATGGCTAATCTATCCTCTTCCTTCACATTCCAACTCTGATGTTCCTTTCTTAGGAATTACATTGCCTTAGGGAAAATGTCAGCCCCTGAGGCCCAAGCCCTTTGCCAGGCTCTGGTGTTCCCAGTCACTGTGGCTGAAGGACAGTCAGGAACTCAGACTCCATCTGTCTCCCTCCTTCAAAGAGCATCGTCTGCTTTGCTCTCTGCTGTCATCTCACTGCAGACAACACAACTTGGAATGTAGTATTCACTTCATAAGCATTTGTTGAGTTAAAAATTAAAATGTTTAATGTGTTGCTATTATAACTCAGCTTTCTTTTACTTTTTATTTATTTATTGAAACAATGTCTCATGTAGCCCAGGCTGACTCTGTAGCAGAGGATAGACCAGAACTTCTGATCCTCTTGTCCTTACCTTTCAGACAATGGAATTACAGGTTTATGCAGTCCTGGGGAATGACCAAAGGGCTCCAGGATAGAGGGGCACATAGTCTATCAACTGAGCCCCACCCCCGTGATCAAGTTGCTTTCAATACAACTTTCTGCCTACTTATTTCAGGTTCTTGGAAATATTTCCCTTCTTTTCCCTTTTCTTTTTCTTTCTTTCCTTTTTATTCCTTTCTTTTGTTTTTCTTTTTACCTAGCATTTACTTGATATTCTGCCCCTTTGGTTACCTTCATTGGTTCAAGAGTGATTCTCTTAGATTTTTCAGAAGGCAGCATTTTTTTTCTTCTCACTTCTACGAGAATTCATGATCATGAGCATTATCAGCCACCTGGAATCTCTGACTTGTATTAAGAAGCACATTCTACAGTCACCTCAAGGGCATGCACTTGTATGTTCTCCCCACTACCACCGTGATGCATGAGTATATGTGCATCCATTCTGAGTCTTCAGGAATATATGAACGTCTTTATCAAGTTCGTGCTTGGAGGCACTGTGGTTTACTAAGAAACTCAAACATCTCCAGTTCCAGGAGGCTGGAGCTGCTCCCACCTCTGGAACAGAATTCCTTCATGTGTAAAATCTGAGCTTGGGTAAGCTGACCCAGGGGGAGCTGTTTCTCGCTGTCCCATGACAGAACCCATGTTTTGTTGGACTGTCTGTTGATATGATAGATTAAGCTAATAATCTACTCACACTGGACCAATTCTACACTTCGGAAGGACTAATTCCTTATCACAGCCCCTGGTTTATAGACAGTGCTCTGTGAAAGTGCACTGAAAGACAGTGACAGAGAGGAATGACCATGGAAGGAAGGGTCTGGGGGTTTTGAATGGAAAGAAGCAGGCTTGCAACCCAATTTCTCCCAGTTATAGGCATTAAGATGGGGAGTCTCAGTGCCATCCTTGGAAAAGGATGATGTTCATTTAAAATATTTATTGTGACAATTAAATGAGATTATAAATGTAAGTGAACTTTGCAAACGGTGAGAGGCCATGAGACTGGTATCATTTGCTTTTTATCATAACAGAAAATGTGAAGGCTGACTACCATCAGTCTACTCTATCAGCGTTACGAATGACACAAGAGCTTCAGATTTTCTCCTCTATTCTTAGCCTATTATCTGTCATTGTCTTTTGAGCAAACCCCTCCTCTTTAGTAGCCACTACATAGCTTTTTTACTAGTTATCAGTGTGCTTCTCACCCTCTGGGTGATGTCCTGTGATCGTCATGAGAAACACGGGGTCAATATTTTTATCCGTTTATGTGTTGACGTAGGGAAGCACTTAGTAGTTGCTTGCCTGAGTGTTGGCAAAATCACATCGACTGTACAAAGAGGAACGGTCGCTACCTCTCCATTTTCATCCACATGGGCAGATGCATTCTCATCAAAGCTGGTGATTTGGGGGTCCGTGGGGATCCTCTAAGTGAACGTACAGCTGCTGTGGTCGAAATATCTTTGACATGAAAGTGAAGGAAGCCAAATTTCCTAACCTCAACCCAGCCATACGCTTGAAAACAAAAACAAACCTTTCAGCACATGGTATTTAGTCTTGCCACCTCAAAACAAAATCAAAAAAAAAAAAATCAAAAAAACCCCCAAACAAACAAACAAACAAACAAAAAACAGACTTTCAAAGGTGGGACCAGCCAGGAGGCACAGGCCGCAGAAGAGGCAGAGCAGCTGGGACACAGTCCTTCTTGCCTCTATCTATACCCAGGAGGCTCTACTACAGCCCTCTGTGCACAGATCTTACCAAGAGAGAGCTGATCTCCCAGGACTGCTGCACAGGCTTATAGACCCACAGGAGGAACAAGCTCAGGCCCGAGACAGCAAGAACATCTAACAACAGAGATTACCAGATGGTGATAGGCAAAGACAAGAATCTTACCAACAGAAATCAAGACTACTTGGCACCATCAGAACCCAGTACTCCCACCACTGCCAAGTCCTGGATACCCCAACACACCATAAAAGCAAGATTCAGATTTAAAATCATATTTCATGATGCTGATAGAAGAATTTAAGAAGGATATAAATAACTCCCTTAAAGAAATAGAGGAGAACACAGGTAAACAGGTACAAGCCCTTAAAGAGGAAACACAAAAATCTCTTAAAGAATTACAGGAAAACACAACCAAACAGGTGAAGGAAGTGAACAAAACCATCCAGAATCTATAAATGGAAGTAGAAACAATTAAGAAATCACAAAGAGAGACAACTCTGGAGATAGAAATCCTAGGAAACAAGTCAGGAGCCATAGATGCAAGCATCACCAACAGAATACAAGAGATAGAAGAGAGAATCTCAGGGGCAGAAGACACCATAGAAAACATTGACACAACAGTCAAAGAAAATGCAAAAAGCAAAAAGCTCCTAACCCAAAATATCCAGGAAATCCAGGACGCAATGAGAAGACCAAACCTAAGGATAATAGGTACAGAAGAGAGTGAAGATTCCCAATTTGAAGGACTAGTAAATATCTTTAACAAAATTATAGAAGAAAACTTTCCTAACCTAAAGAAAGAGGTGCCCATAAATGTACAAGAGGCCTTCAGAACTCCAAGTAGATTGAACAAGAAAAAAAAATTCCTTCTGTCACATAATAGTCAAAACACCAAATGCACAAAACAAAGAAAGAATACTAAAAGCAGTAAGGGGAAAATGGTGAATAACATATAAAGGCAGACCTATCAGAATTACACCAGACTTCTCACTAGAGACTATGAAAGCTAGAAAATCCTAGGCTGATGTCATATAGACCCTAAGGGAACACAAATGCCAGCCCAGGCTACTCTACCCAGCAAAACTCTCAATTACCAGAGACGGAGAAACTAAGATATTCCATGTCAAAAACAAATTTACACAATATCTTTCTATAAATCCAGCCCTACAAAGGTTAATAGATGGAAAACACCATCACAAGGAGGGAAACTACACCCTAAAAAAAGCAAGAAAGTAATCATCTTTCAACAAACTCAAAAGAAGATAGCCACACAAACATAAAAATAACAGGAAGCACAGGGCAGTGGTGGCACACACCTTTATTCCCAGCACTTGGGAGGCAGAGGCAGGAGGATTTCTGAGTTCGAGGCCAACCTTGTCTACAGGGTGAGTTCCAGGACAGCCAGGGCTACACAAAGAATCCCTGTCTCAAAAAACAAACAAAAAAAATTACAGGAAGCAACAATCAGTATTCATTAATATCTCTTAACATCAATGGACTGAATTCCTCAATAAAAAGACATAGACTAACAGACTAGATATGTAAACAGGATCCAGCATTTCGCTGCATACAGGAAACACACCTTAGTGTCAAAGACAAACACTACCTCAGAGTGAAGGGCTGGAAAAAATTTTTCCAAGCAAAGGGTCCCAAGAAACAAGCTGAAGTAATCATACTAATATTGAATAAAATTGACTTTCAACCTAAAGTGATCAAAAAAGATAAGGAGGATCACTTCATACTCATCAAAGGTAAAATCTACCAAGATGAACTCTTAATTCTGAACATCTATGCTCTAAATGCAAGGGCACCTACATTCATAAAAGGAACTTTAGTAAAGCTCAAAGCACATATTGCAGAGCACGCAATAATAGTGGGAGCTTCAACACTCCACTCTCTGCAATGGACAGATCATGGAAACAGAAACTAAACAGAGACACAGTGAAACTAAGAGAACTTATAAAATAAATGGATTTAACAGATATCTATAGAACATTTTATCTTAAAACAAAAGGATATACCTTCTTCTCATCACCTCATGGAACCTTCTCCAAAATTGATGATATACTCAGTCATAAAACAGGTCTCAACAGATACAAGAAGATTTAAATAATTCCCTGCATCCTATCAGATCACCATGGACTAAGGCTGGTCCTCAAGAACAACATAAACAATAGAAAGCCCATATACACGTGGAAGCTGAGCAACACTCTACTCAATGATAACTTGGTCAAGGAAGAAATAAGAAAAGAAATTAAAGGCTTTTTAGAGTTTAATGAAAATGAAGCTATAACATACCCAATATTATGGGACACAATGAAAGCAGTCCTAAGAGGGAAACTCATGCCTCTGAGTACCTCGAAAAAGAAACTGGAGCGAGAATACACTAGCAGTTTGATAGCACATCTGAATGCTCTAGAACAAAGAGAAGCAAATTCACCCAAGAGGAGTAGACAGCAGGAAATAATCAAACTCAAAGCTGAAATCAACCAAGTGGAAACAAAAAGAACTATACAAAGAATCAAGCAAACCAGGAGTGGGTTCTTTGAGAAAATCAACAAAATAGATATACCGTTAGTCAGACTAACTAGAGGGCACAGAGACAGTATCCTAATTAACAAAGTCAGAAATGAAAAGGGAGACATAAGAACAGAAATTGAGGAAATCCAAAAAATCATGAGATCCTGCTACAAAAGCCTATGCTCAGCAAAACTGGAAAACCTGGATGAAATGGACAATTTCCTAGACAGATACCAGGTACCAAAGTTAAATCAAGATCAGATAAACGATTTCAATAGTTCCATATCCCCTAACAAAATAGAAACACTTGTTAATAGTCTCCCAATCAAAAAAAAAGCCCAGGACCAGATGGGTTTAGTGCAAAGTTTTATCAGACCATCAGAGAAGACCTAATACCAATACTCCTCAAACTATTCCACAAAATACAAACAGAAGGTACTCTACCTAATTTGTACTATGAAACCACAATTACTTTTATACCTAAACCACGTAAAGACCTAACAAAGAAAGAAAACTTCAGACCAATTTCCCTTATGAATATCGATGCAAAAATACTCAATAGGATTCTTGCAATCGAATTCAAGAACACATCAAAACGATCATCCACCACAATCAAGTAGGCTTCATCCCAGGGATGCAGGGATAGTTTAATATATGGAAATCCATCAACATAATCCACTATATAAACAAATTCAAACCAAAAAAAAAAAAAAAACTATATGGCCGGATGGTGGTGGCACACGCCTTTAATCCCAGCACTTGGGAGGCCGAGGCAGGCAGATTTCTGAGTTCGAGGCCAGCCTGGTCTACAGAGTGAGTTCCAGGACAGCCAGAGCTATACAGAGAAACCCTGTCTCAAAAATAAATAAATAAATAAATAAATAAATAAATAAAATAAAATAAAAATAAAAATAAAAACAAACAAAAAAATCATATGATCATCTCATTAGATGCTGAGAAATCATTTGACAAAATCCAATACCACTTCATGATAAAAGTCTTGGAAAGATCAGTAATTCAAGGCCCATACCTAAACATAGTAAAAGCACTATACAACAAACCAGTAGCCAACATCAAACTAAATGGAGAGAAACTTGAAGCAATCCCACTAAAATCAGGGACTAGGCAAGGCTGCCCACTCTCTCCCTACCTATTCAATATTGTACTTGAAGTCCTAGCCAGAGCAATCAGACAACAAAAGGAGATAAAAGGGATACAAATTGGAAAGGAAGAAGTCAAATTATCACTATTTGCTGATGATATAATAGTTTACTTAAGTGACCCAAAAAATTCCACCAGAGAACTCCTAAACCTGATAAACAACTTCAGCAAAGTAGCTGGATAAAAAATTCACTCAAGCAAATCAGTGGCTTTCCTCTACACAAAGGATAAACAGGCTCAGAAAGAAATTAGGGAAACAACACCCTTCACAATAGTCATAAATAATATAAATACCTTGGTGTGACTCTAACTAAGCAAGTAAAAGATCTGTATGACAAGAACTTCAAGTTTCTGAAGAAGGAAATTGAAGAAGATCTCAGA
>JADRCD010170549.1:5228-21309 GCA_019843815.1 Montemys delectorum | reverse complement strand
TGTGTGTGTGTGTGTGTGTGTGTGTGTGTGTGTGTGTGTGTGTGTGTTTAATAAGAATCTGTTCATTTGAGAGGATTGGGAAGGACAGGGGGAATTGAAGAGAGTATAGAAAATGAGAGAATGATGTAAAATTGATATATGCAATTCTCAAAGACATTGTAAAAAGACACACACACACACACACACACACACACACACACAAATAGTATCATGTGCAATGAATAGCCCCCGGTTGAAGGATGGGGCCACTCATATCAAAAATATTAATCTAGCATTCCTCCTGTCTAAAGGAAATATAGAGACATAGAGTGGAGCAGAAACTAAAGGAAAGGCCATCCAGAGATTGCCCCACCAGGGATCCATCCCATCTGCAGATACCAAACTCAGACACTGATGCCAAGAACAGATTACTGATAGGAACCGGGTATAGCTGTCCCCTGAGACACTGTGTCAGAGCTTGACCCAAAACAGATACTGATGCTAGCAGCCAAACATCAGACTGAGTGCAGAAACCCCAGTGGAAAAGTTAGGGCAAGGACTGAAGGAGCTGAAGGGGTTTGCAACCCCATAGAAAGAGCAATAATATCAACCAACCAGACCCTCCCAAAGCTCCCAGGGACTAAACCACCAACCAAAGAATATACATGGGGGGAACCATGGCTCCAGCTGGACATGTAGTAGAAGACTATCTTATCAGTCATCACTGGGAAGGGAACCCCTTGGTCCTGTGGAGGCTTGATTACCCAGGGTAGGGGAATGCTAGGACACTGAAGCAGGAGTGGATGGGCAGGAGAGGGAGCACCTTCATAGAGGCAGAAGAGAAGGGGTAGGGGGTAGGGGGTTTGTGGAGCAGAAACTGGGAAAGGAGATAACATTTGAAATGTAAATAAAATAACCAATAAAAAAAAAGAAAGAATGAATTCGCCCATGTGACAAGACCTTAAAAATGTAGAAGTGAGTTAGCTTGTGGGTTTAATGGAGAAAGAGACCAAATCAATCACAGAAAGAGTTAAAAAAGTATTTGTTGAGTTAATTAAAATGCAGTCGGGCAGTGGTGGCACACACCTTTAATCTCAGCACTTGGGAGGCAGAGGCTGGCAGATTTCTGAGTTCGAGGCCAGCCTGGTCTACAAAGTGAGTTCCAGGACAACCAGGGCTACACAGAGAAACCCTGTCTCAAGAAAATCAGAAAAAAAAAAAAAAAGAATACATTAGATGTTACAGGAAACATCTAATAGCTATTGACATCAGTGTGTTCTGATTTTCAGTCTGAGTGTGGTCCAGTTTGGACAGTTGGGATGGTTGTGTTTCAAGTAAAGTGGCTGCAAAATTATCACTCATGGCTAGAAACTTCAAGAGAAATCACAAAATGCAAAGACTTCTCTATTCTCTCCTGATGCTCTCTTGTTTCTCTCTGAAGACTCCTCTTCCTGTCTACTTAGCTTTGTGGTAGATTTTTTTTCAGGTGGAAGAGAGTACTGGGGTTTGAGTCTGTCACCTAGCGCATGATGAGCAAGGAGATTACCCCAGGCCCCATCCCATCTCTCTCCTACTTTCTCATCATTTTAATTAACTAAGGCACAGACAACATTCAACAAAGAAATAGAAGAAGAATCATCATGTCTATGTCATCAAGATAAACTTCTCTGTGGAAGTTTAATCTAAGATCTGAAAAGAAAGTAAAAATTAAATAGTGACATTATTTAGTGTCCCTCTCAAATGCCATACAGGATATAGCAATCAAGGAGGAAAGGAGTATTTCCAGGGGAAGGCTGAGGCAAGGCTTCAAATAGGTAAAGGAAGATGAAATGTTCTTTCCTAACTGGCCTTGAACTTTTACTCCCATAAAATATAGCACATAGTTTCCTGCCCTGGAGTGTGTGGGACACCACACGTCATTTGTGTGGTATGTATAGTTGTGCAAATTTTTATATTAAATTATAATTAGTCATTCAAATAAATATAAGCTATACCTAGTTGTCTTCTAGAGATAGTTGTGAGTGTTCTACTGAAATTTACCTTCCTTCAAGTACTCCAGCTGAATGATATGCTGAAGTAGCCACATGCTTCAGAAAACAGCATAGGAAGAGTTGCCCTCATTTTATCTCCAAGTTCATTATTTAAGCCTTTAATTGAAAATTATGAGAATTTAATAGTATCCATAATACAACCATGCTTAGAATAAATTTATTAGGATAAAAGTTTAAATCAGTTCAAGGGAAACTGTTATTAAGATTAATATTTGTGTGAAAATATAATACATAGTAATTATAATTTACTACAAATTGGTACAAATAAAAATAATAGGGAAATGCTACAGCTAAAAAGGAAAGGATGAGTCATGTTGTGGAATAGGAGTAGGGGAACTTATAAAAAGGAGGCAACAGACACATTTCCAGAATGGTAAGTTAAGAACTGGACTGTGACAGTAATTATAAACAAATTAAGTCAGAAGCAAATAAGGTTGCTGACTGGCGTGCCTCTCTGATAAAGTCAGACGACTCGACTGGTTTTGAAAGCCCATCACAATATGTGATGAGTCTGTAGTCTGCCAATGTTGTTCTAAGATAAATGAAATGAGTTTAGATATGTGTGTATTTGCTCTATGGTTTTCCATGCTATTCTCTGAGCTCCATTGCAAATATTTCAAGTAAGAATCCATTTTTCAATCATTTTTCTCACTTTAGACACATAATTTAATACAATTGTTAAAATCTTTTTTTTGTGATCATTCTGCCCACTACTTTCCACTTTTTAAATGTTACAACTTTATGTGGATACAGAGACCTCAAATAAAAGTGCCCATGCAAGCTTTCTGATTGGACTAGATAGATGGGGGGGGGGGGAGAAAGAAGAGAGACAGAAACGTTTTTAGCTTCATCTGAAAAGGAAATAATTCAAATAAAATATGTAAGGTAAAAACAATAGACTTTTTTTAGTAGAGGGTGCTCGAGAATGCAATTCACCTGCTTATCACCTGAGCCACATGTCTTCATCTCAGGAGCATCACTGAATCTTCTGCAGAATTTCCCAACTCTGATGCAGCCCCTGTCAAGTACAATATAGAAAGAGCCAGGCCAGGCAAGATCCTAAGGCACAACATCTCACAGCATGTATTTTGCTAAACTAGAACCATTCATGTATTTCATTGAGAGTACATCACTATGAAAATTATAGGCATGTGAGTCCTAATAATTAAACACAAAGCTAGGCATGTGGTTGTTAAATTATTCTGTCCTAGGGTCTATGCTCTCAAGCAGCCTAAAATTGTATCATTGCACTATATATATAATATATTATATATATATATAATTATATATATATTATATATATATAATATATATATTAATCTCAGCAACTGGTATCCTTGCTATATTCCAAAGCAGGGGTGTGTTCACTTAACTGTATATGTATTTTTCTTGTTGACTTGTCTAACTTTGTACACAGTTCATCTTTTATCACAAGATCTATGAAATTACGTTAAGATTAAAATTTTAAGGTACTCTCTCTTATTTTCCTTCTACTTGAAATAAGAGATACAGAACTAGTGCTAATTATTTATGTGGTTTGTGTCTGGCATATGATACATGGTCTTATTAAAAGTTGAAGACTACAGTCACTCAAATGAAACTATATCCTCCTTCTTTCTTCATACACTATCAACAAGCAGGCAACTGTAACTATATTGCTCCAAAAAGAGCAAGAATAATTGAAGATGAGAACAGCATCTTTGGGGTTCTTTCTGCCAGCTCCTTCCTAGCCAATACAGTATAGTTTGTTAGGTTTGCTGCACAGAGCTCTTGATGCATCTGTATCCTGTCCAGGTATGCTTTCAGGTTCTTCCTGAGGAACAGCATGCTAGCTTTTGAGTGTGCGTCAGTGTCCTAGCTGAGAAGCATGACTCCTAGGTGGTAGCTGGCCCGTCACTGTGACAAACACAGTAACAGAAGATTGGTTTGTGGTCTGCTCCTGAGATTCTGTCTACAGTAGGATGGCTACTTTACTTATGGGTTATGGTGAAGCCAAACAATGTGGCAGAGGGCATGGTAAGGTAGAGTTGTTCATCTCCTGGTAGCCAAGGAAGTAGGAAGATAGAAGATAATCTAAAACAAAGAATGCATTTCAGATCACACACTAGTAAGCTGTTCCTTCCAACCAGACCCCACTGCTTACTTCCCACCACCTCCCATCATATTAGAATTCATCAAGGGCCTGATCTATAGACATTGTTGGAGCCCTCATGGTTCAACTTCCTCTCAGGAGCAGCAGCTGAATCCAAGCCTTCAGCACAGGGACATTTACGGGAACAACTCCTCTTCAAAACCTAAAACCTTATGAACAAAAGCATATTCCTTTGCAACTTTCACATAACTCTAAATGACTACAGATTTGAGTTCCCCATTTGAGAATATATGGGCAGAAAAAAAATCAGGATTTGGCATAAAACACATGAATTTGAACTCAAAACTCTACAATGTGTTAGCTAAATTTAGATCATTTAGCATTAGTTGATTTATAGAAGAGGAAGCTCATTTGTACTATTGGAAGAGAGAAAGAAGTACATGACCCTTACAAACAAGCTGCGATGAGGAAGCAAGGCAGCAAGGGGTAGCATGTGATTGATAGAAGGTAGGAAATGAGAAGACCAATCTGGAAGTGTTGCATTCTATGCCTGCATAAGAAAAGGTTAATGAGCTGTGCCTTAAGTTTCTCGATACTGCTTCTCTTTCCTAAAAGGACAAATCTAACTGAGCTTCTGCCAGCTCTGCCCATTTCACACTGATCTCTGGACCCCGTGCCCGTCCAGGGGTGGTATAGTCAGGAACTGCATGCAAACACATCCCTGTTAAGTATGCATTTTTCTCCAACCTCTTAAATGATTTGACAAGTCAGTTCATGTTTCTGAGCTTCATTTTCCTTCTTATTAAAAAAAATATGAAGGTGGCATTAAGGATAAATCATAGAAAAAAGGAAGGGTGTCATGAATTTTAAAGTGCTTTATCAGTTGTCTCAATTATTTATGAATAGTTAATGGATAATAAAATATTAATGAGCCAAATTCACAATAACTTATTACTCCTTGAAATCTGGGGTGGAGTCAGCTTGGTGGCTAGTGTCTGAGACTAGGTCCTTGACTTGCTTATGGCCCTTAACGGTAGTGGCCAACATTCCATAAACAGCTTCATCTCTTTTCCTGATTGCTCCACTGGGCAACTAAACCTTTTGTTTCCCCCCTCCCGCCCCCTACTGGAATCTAAGAGAGACAGGCCTCTATCTTCTGTTCACTGCATGCTTGCTACTCTTCCAATGCTGTAAACCAAAGCCTAATCCCACAAAGCTAATACCACGGTGACTGCAAGAGGGACGTGTACTGGTGGCCACCAAACAAGCCAGACTCTTCTTAGTGTTTGGCGTGTGTGTGTGTGTGTGTGTGTGTGTGTGTCAGATTATAGGTTTCCGAGTGGTTCTGCCTATGCTCTAGGGTTGCATTTGTGATGTATTAGAAGATGTGGGATTCTGGAACTTTACAGACTATGATAAAATATTTCCAAGTCTGCCATTTGCTATTTGTGGCCTTAAGAAAATAACTGATCATCTTCCTAATTTTCTGAGTCTGAGAAGTATTATTTTGTGGTTTGGAAATCTTATTAAAATTTGTGTGAATGTATTAAAATTGAATTGCTAATGATATTGATTGAAACTTTGTAGATCTCATTTGCCTGTAAACCCCGATGATGCAAAGTGAAAAAGACCATGTGGGAATGCTTTACCTGTGAAGATTGTGATATATGTTGGAACCTGAAGGCATTCTCTGAATAACAACGAGGTTGTCCTTGCCACTATGCTACACTCTAGAATTGCACAGAATTTCTTCTGCACAAAGGGTGAGGCTGGCACCATCTAGGAATTGATTTTCTACTCTCAGTCCCTCTTTTCCACCCAATGAATTTTACTGCCTTATGGACAGCAACAGTTGTACCCAGTAATTCACTCCGCTACCCTCTCCTTCACACTGAAAAACAAAAAGCCTGTCTATAAAAGAAAATAGCGTCTCGGGAAAAATTTGGACAGGTTACTAAACCACAGAAACATGACTTCAGTGAAGGTCAGGACAATTACAGACTTGAAAGATGTCTATTCTGCTGACATTGTCTTAATGAATTTTGGTATTTTAAAATATAACTTCATGGCCAGATATAATGCACACACTTTTAATCCCAGAATTTAGAAGGCAGAGGCAGGTCAATCTCTGTGAATTGAGCCCAGACAGGATTATATAATAAGTTCCAGAATACCCAGAGCTACATACTGAGACCCTGTTAAAAAGAAAAATCCAAAGTACATAAATAAATATAATAAAGTTCATGACTTTGGCATTGGTGGTTTTTTGTTTGTTTATTTTGCATTAGGAACTACTAAGTCTCCGTGAATTTATCAAGTACAGAGCACCCTGCTCATGTGAGAAAGCTATTGTGATGTTTGAGAAGACTTCTGCCCTCTTGAAATTTTAACATGCTGTGCTGCTAGCTTAAGGCACCGACACATTTCTTACTGTCTTCGTTACTCAGCCATAACCCTTCCTTTAAAACATGTGTCTAGTGGAAAAAATACAAAATGTACATTTTAGTATTTGAAGACTATTCAGGTGATTCATGTATCCGTAGAGGGCTCAAGAAAGGAGCACAAAACTTGAAAAAGATTCCTAGAAATGAAGGGATGAGAAAAAGAAAAAAATAGAGTGAAATAGATCTTTCTTTCTATTATCTCATTGACCTAAGAAATGTAGAAGTATATTCAAAAATGCCTGTCTGGTATTAGAGAGGTGGCTCAGCAGGTAAGGGCCTGTCCTATTCTTTTTTTATTTTTTTATTTTTTAGATATTTTCTTTATTTACATTTCAAATATTGTCCCTTTTTCTGGTTTCCCTTAGAAAACCCCATATCCCCTCCCCCTACTCCACTCACTCCCACTTCCTGGCCCTGGCATTCCCCTACACTGGGGCATAGAGCCTTCACAGGACCAAGGGCCTCTCCTCCCATTGATGACTGACAAGGCCATCCTCTGCTACATATGCAGGTGGAGCCCTGAGTCCTACCATGTGTACTCTTTCATTGGTAATTTAGTCCCTGGGAGCTCTAGGGGGTTAGTGGTTAAGTAACAAACCACATGAAACTCAAGAAGGAGGAAAAGCAAAGGGTGGAGACTTCCGTCCTTCTTAGAAGGGAGAACAAAATACCCATGGAAGGAGTTACAGAGACAAAATGTGGAGCAGAGACTGAAGGAAGGACCATCCAGAGACTGCCCGGCCTGGTGATCGAAACCCAGACACTATTGTGGATGCCAACAAGTGCTTGCTGACAGAAGTCTGTTATAGCTGTCTCCTGAGAGGCTATGCCAGTGCCTGACAAAAACAGAGGTAGAGGCTCACAGCCAACCATTGGACTGAGCACAGAGTCCCCAATGGAGGAGCTAGAAGAAGGACCCAAGGAGTTGAAGGGGTTTACAGCCTCATAGGAGGAACAACACTATGAACTAGTTTGTCCTGTTCTTGCAGAGGACCTGGGTTCAGTTCTTAGGATCTGCCTGTTGGCTCAGCAGGCTCTAACTCTAGCCCTAGTGGATCCAACTGCCCCTTCTGACTTTCACAGGCACCTGTCACTCATGTGGTACACATATACACATGGAGGCAAACACTCAAATGCACAAAATAAAAATTAACAAACCTTTGTTCAAGATAAAATACAGTTGCTCAAAGTATCTAGGTCTATATTTTTACTTAGGGAGAAACTCTTCATCAGAAATTGTCCCCAAAACACATTTCTGTACTCATTGTTTGGTTAATTCTGGAGAAGGACTCTAGATTATTTTGTCCTTCCTCGGCTATTATGAAGAGCAGACATTCTATGGTTGCACAAAGATCTATGCAGCAAATAACTTAAAGGCTTTTATGTCAGACAAAACCACAAATGAACAAGCTTGAATAGGTCGAGTTTTTCCATGAATGTCTGTGCTCTATAAGAAAGGTCATCAGAGATTTCTCATGAAAACATTTATAGAATAAAAGGAAATTTTAAATTCAAATGTTGTAACTTAAAAACTATAGTGATGGACGGTCCTTTTTGGTTCAGAAAATGGGAAAATGTGAAGTTAACAGATCTCAAAAGAAATATGGTACATTCCCTCCACATTCAGTCATGATCAAGAATATTAATGAAGAACATTGAAAAATGTACCACACATGTATCATACTGTATTTGAAATTCTGTTATCACATTTTACTAACTTTGAAGAGAAAAACATTAAAATCTAGTTTAGTGCAGTATTTAGCCATTCAACAAATGACTCCAGGGCCTATACTATGAGTCACATCACAGGAATTGTTGGTAATAAAATGAAAAGAGAAAACAATCCCTGACCTCAAAGAACCTAGAGACAGCAGAACCCAGGACGCTAGCTTCCTGCTTCTGGAGGCCTGGAACAGTACAGTGCGCATGTGCTATAATGTTGGCTTTCTGGACAAGATTTAACACTATTAAGATCGAAATGCATTTAATATCGACCTAACTTATCTGCATATTGTATTCTGTTTTGACTTTAAGAAGAGAATGATTAGCTGGCCAGTGGTGGCGCATGCCTTTAATCCCAGCACTTGGGAGGCAGAGACAGGTGAATTTCTGAGTTCGAGGCCAGCCTGGTCTACAGAATAAGTTACAGGACAGCTAGGGCTATAGAGAGAAACCCTATCTTGAAAAACAAAAAACAAAACAAAAAAAGAAGAAAATGATTGATAGTAATACAAAAATGGACACAGTCATTCAGAAGAAGAGTATGTTCACCCTAAAGGTATTACAGAGGCCGATTAAGATACGAAGGACGTGGCATGCTGTTAGCAGTTGTTCGCTGGGTGTCTGCAAGCCTTTGATGCAAGGCGGACACTGTTTGCAAGCTTCTCTCGTGAAAGAACAGTCAGCTGCTCCACCTAATGATGTTTTATCTGCCCTTCTGTAGTTTCATCTCAGCTACCATAGCAACGCCAGCACCATCTCGGACAGGGCTATCTATGCTGCTTTCTCTACTGCTCTTAGCTGCTTCGAGCACTTCTCTACTTACTATAGGGGTTATTTTATTTTTTCATTAATAGTTTACTGGGGAATAAAAATTAGTATTTTGAGAGATGCTGATGAAATACTTTCACAGTGATCTTATCACAGGAGCAAATATAGGGTTCCTGGGGTAAGGTTTATGCAATCAAAGGGAGAAAATAATTCTTTACAAAAACAAATAGAAAATGACAAATTCAGAATTGGATACGAAAGTGAATATTAAGTAAGAATGAGGAAAGAGACTATATCACACTATAATGTGATGAACACATAAATATTGTGTCACAATATCTATAAAAATAACCTGTATTGTTTTAATTGTCACACACACTTCTGTGAAGTTTATCTTAAAATGTCTGTTCTCCTTGACTTCCTCTTTATGCAAGAGGTTTGTAAGACCCTTTCTGGAGAGAAGTTAAAAATATAATTCAATCTTTCCACTACCAGGGTAATCAAAATCAATTTTGTTTTCATTGCCAGCCTGAAATAGCTACTTTCAGCTTCAAGTCCCATTGGCATAACATGCAAATTGTTAGAAATGCTGTAAAATGTGAGAAATCCTCTATCAAGCTTATTACATATATGAGCTGCCAAACTTAGAGAATAATTTTTGATGTAGCTTCTGCTCTCAACACAGCAAGTCCTTTTCCCCTCTCCTCTTAACACAGTAACAGCTCTGGCCACTAGAGGATAGATTTGTCTCCCCAGGCCACAGCATCTACTCTGACCTTCTGTGCTAGCTGTGTGATCAGGCTATGGTCAGGGAATTCTGGGTCTATAACTTAACCATGTCAGATCACCCAGTTTTCCTGATAATATTGTTTAAAGTACACCCTTCAGCTGCTCTATTAGTTAGATACAAAACTAAAACAAAAACCAAAAATAAAACAAATGCTGTATCTGTACTGTCAGACCTTAGGGAAGCCCGGCAGAGGAGAGGAGCGCTGTAGCAGGGCACAGTATTCTGAACCCGCAACTAAAGCTTCTGCTAAGCAACTGAGAGCACCTCACACTTGTGTTGTTACCTTCTTGGTAGTTCTTCTGTTGAGATGATTCAAGCAACCTTGCCACATACCACCTTTACCCCTGCTACATCTGGTCCAAAGGAACCTCACTGTAGGCTTTGCTTGACATCCCTCAGTCATCTCACATCTCCTTGGCTTGCATTTCTTTTAGCCTTGTTAGATTTTCTTTTCTTTCTTTTTTTTTTTTTCTTCTTTCTGCCTGGGCTTCATTAATTATTTATTTATTTACACTCCAGATTTAATGCCCCCACCCCACCTATCCTCCAACTGTTGCACACATCTCATACCTCCTCCCCACTCCCCTGTCTCCACAAAGATGACTCCACCCCACCTGACCTCTAAACTCCCTGGGCCCTTCTGTCTCTTGAGGGTTAGATGCATCATCTCTGAATGAACATAGAGACAGAAGTCCTCTACTGTATGTGTGTTGGGAGCCTCACATTAGCTGGTGTATGCTGTCTGTTTGGTGGTCCAGTGTTTGAGAGATCTCCGGGGTCAGATTAATTAAGACTGCTGGTCCTCCTATAGGATGGCCCTTCTCCTCAGCTTCTTTCAGCCTTCCCTAATTCAACCCCAGGAGTCAGCTGCCTCTGTCCATTGGTTGGGTGCAAATATCTACAACTGACGGTTTCAGCTGCTTGTTGGGTCTTCCAGAGTAAGGTCATGCTACGTCCCTTTTTGTGAGCGCTCCATAGCCTCAGTAATAGTATCAGGCCTTGGGACCTCCCCTTGATCTGGATCCCACTTTGGGCCTGTCACTGGACCTTCTTTTTTTCAGGCTCCTCTCCATTTCCATCCCTGTAGTTCTTTCCAACAGGAACAAGTATAGGTCAGAATTTGGAATGTGGGATGGCAACCCCATCCCTCACTTGATGCCCTGTCTTCCTGCTGGAGGTGGGCTCTATATATTCCCTCTCTCTACTGTCAGGCATTTCATCTAAGGTCCCTCCCTTTGAGTCCTGAGAGTCTCTCACCTCCTAGGTCTCTGATGTGTTCTGGAGGGACCCCCAACCTCCTACCTCCTGAGGTTGCCTGTTTCCATTATTTTTGCTGGCCCTCAGGGCTTCAGTTCCTTTTCCCTCACCCAATACTAGATCAGGTTCCCCTCTTCCCCGTCTCCCCCCCCCCCCCCAGTACATTTTCCCTCCCAGGTCCCTCCCTCCCTTCCTACTTGTGATTGCTTTCTTCCCCTTCCTAAGTGGGACTGAGCCTTGTTAGATCTTTATCAGACCAAAGATTTGATTGTGAGAAATATAAGAATGGGTAGTCAAAATGATGCACATGTACCCTTCACATCCTCTCAAGTACTCAGAAGTTGATGTTTGCTCTTTTCCTATGTGTTGCAAAACTAAATACTGGCCCTCAGTTCCTGGTTAACCCAAAGGACAAGAGTATCTGCACATAGACCTAAGTGACCTTTCCCCTCCCCAAGTTATCCATGACTGGTGAATAAGATTCTACAAAAATTAGAGTTCTTCAACCAAGCATATATGTCGGATATTTTATCATCATTTCTTTGCTTTATATTTTTGGAAGGCAGATTAAAGATCTGATAAGCACAGTAAATATAAAAGTTAATGAATTCTAGTAACTTCACTGAATGCTGATGAAAACATTCAGTCCCAGGTATGTGGTAGGCACATTTCTCAGTAAGCTCTGCCAATGTGTGTACCACACTGTCTCCAGGACATTTAATGCAAAATAATTCAACTTTATTGCCAGATATGGATATGCAGAGGACAACAAAAACCTCTCAAAAACTGTGGGAAGTGGACTAGAATTATTTTATTTTCTTCCTCAGTATTCAATAATACAATAGAAGAGAGTAAAGTTGTGATGTTATATATCCATCCATAGCACAAAACCACATCTCCTTGAGCACCTGCTAAAAGAACCTTTGTTTATAGGCCTGTATTCCAGCCATAGCCATGGTAACTGAGCCAGAGGAAAGCTTGTAGGTAGGTAGGAAGCACTTTACTGTTTTGTTTTGTTTTGTCTTGTTTTGTCTTGTTGTCAAGAGCCTTCGTAGCTGTTTTTGTTGTTCCAGGCAGGGATATCTGGGGCAGTGTTTTGTTTCATCTTATCTTCTCTTATCTGTCTGTTTTTTTTGTTTTGTTATGTGTCTTGATGCTGTATTTTAAATGATCTTCACTGGCTTCTCTGACATCCTTTTAAATCAATCTGTAAAGCATAGAATGGTTAATTCTCAGGTAACTGGTGTTGAGGACAGGGAAACATGAGATCCTTGTCCCCAGTTCCTGGCACAAAGCTTTTAAGACCTTAGAATCCCCTAAGTGTAGAGGGTAAGAACAGTAGCTTGTGTTATTCATAATGTATCCCAGGAAAAGAGGCTTACAAAGGATAATTATCAGAGAGACACAGAGGAAAGGGAAGAAAGCATAATAGTGGTATGCAGAATAAAGCAGAAATCAGGCTGTATGCAAGGCCTTGATGTTCCAGCTGCCATCCAGTCCTTATGCAAAGTAGCTTTTATATCCAAAGTAAAGCTGGAAATGCAAAGTACCTTAAATTCCAAAATTCATGAGCTATAGAACAAGAGGATTTCTCTCTTTCTCTGTTTAGATTTATTTACTTTTATCTTATGCATATGGATGTTTTGTCTGCATGTACTTTAATGCACCGTGTATGTACAGTGCCCATGGAAGACACAAGAGGGCAGTTGGTCTTATTGGACTGGAGTTACAAATGGTTATTAGCTCTCATGTGGGTACTGGTAACCAAACTCCAGCATAAGTGCTTTGTGTGAACAAGTGCTCGTAATGGCTGAGTTGTCCCCCCAGCCCCAAGGTTTCTCTTAACTCTGCTTTTGCTCATCATGTTGTTTATTTAAACTGGAAAGGAGCAACTTTGTGATCCATTCATGTTGAAGATTGACACGCAGGGCAATAACTTAGTCCATGCCTAGCATTGGGCCTGGTCAGTGAGATGTCTTTTCTGTAGGACTCTCCCACCGATGAGTAATGTCACGTGATATGATGGTCCATGAATTGGATGGAGCGTGTTTTATGAATGTCTCAGGAACTGCTGCTGTAAAGAAGCACTATGATTGCCTCCGTTCGTAATCAATGAAGAGAAAAATGTTGATTCAAACAATTAAGAGTCTGTGGCTGAAATTTTCAGTGTCTTATGGGAGTTATGCATAATATCTTTGACCTATATGTATTGGTTTTTACTACAACTTTAACAAATTTCTACAAACAATGGCTTAAAATAGTAAAAAAAAAAAAAATAGTTTGGGAAATTTTCCTTCCTTAAGATTTCAGAATTTGGTCATTTCCTTTGCCCTGGCCAGCTTCTTCAAGACAAAACCATTGATATAAATTTCCAACCTTCCTTCCTCCCTTTGGAAAAAGGACGACAGTGCTGGTTGGTTTTGTCAGTTTGACGTAAAGCTAGTGTCATTTGGAAAAGGGGAACTTCAATTGAGAAAGTTCCCTTACTGATCAGCCTGCAGGCAAGCCTGTGGTGCGTTTTCTTGATTGATGGCTTGATGTAGAAAAGGGCAGTTCAGTATGGGTGGTGCTAATGCTGGGCTGTGGTCCTGGATGCTATGACAAAGTAGGCTGAGCAAGCCATGAGGAGCAAGCCGTTAGGCACTGATTGTCCACGGCCTCTGCTTCAGTTCCTACCTTTAGTGCTTGTCCTGACTTCCCTGAGTTAGGAGCTAATACCAGAAGTGAAAGACAAAATAAATCCCTTTTCTCCCAAGTTACTTGTGATCCTTGGGTTTTATAATAGCAGTAGGAACCCTTGCTAACAGAAGAACCATGATGACTACATGAGGTCCAACTAGAAAATTCGAGATAATCAGCCCATCTCTGAAGAATCGGGGTCCTTTTGTCAGGAAAAATATCCATTTATTCCAGAAATGATTCCAGAAATGAAGGCTCTTTGATTGGTAAGTGAGGGCATTATCTGGATTATACGCTTAACTGAAAATAACTCTTCTAGCTGGGCGCTGGTGGCGCACGCCTTTCATCCCAGCACTTGGGAGGCAGAGGCAGGTGGATTTCTGAGTTTGAGGCCAGCCTGGTCTACAGAGCGAGTTCCAGGACAACCAGGGCTACACAGAGAAACCCTGTCTCAAAAAAAAAAAAAAAAAAAAAAGAAAGAAAGAAAGAAAAGAACTCTTCTAATTTGCTCATCATTCAGTTTGCTTTAGTTTTAGTTTTACTTCTATTTATTACCCGTATAGTTATAAGTAGCTATATTTTCAGACATAAACTTACATAAGTAATTACTTATAAAATATACTAACTTCTCTTATACTACACTTATATAGTATTTTACTTGTCATGAATTTGAGTTTTTCTAGGGACAAAAGTAAGAATAACATCCTCAAAAAAAAAAATTATGAAGCAATATTCACATTGTGAGAATGAAGAGCTGTCTAGCCTTTCCAACAGTAAGAATAATTTTATTACTTAAAGAGATTTACTATGGCATTGAACTGTTTTCCTATGGTTTCCACATCAATCTACCATAATCTTAGTGGTTTAACTAATAGGACTTTGTTCATCCACATGGAGACTAGAAGTTAAACTCAAGGACTGGTATACTCATGTGCTCTGAAGGCTCTGTGGAAGAACCCATCTGTGCCTCCTCTAGCTTTGGAAGGCTCATGTCTTCCAGGGCTTGGGGCAGCAGAGCCTGTCTCTACCCATGTCTTCACATCATCCTCGAGTATCCTTTTCTGTCTCTATGCTGACATGAAATTTGAAAGCCAAAGTAATCCTCCCATCTACTCTTAATTTAATTACATCTTCAAATCTCCTATTTCCAAATATAGTTCTTTCTCAGGCTTTAGGTGAACATGAATATCAGTGAAATTCAGATGAAAGTACATAAAAGAATTATTCTTTATAATTAACTTCCTTGTTGCTGCGGAAGTTTTGCTGTTAATAAAATTGACCCAATTCTTAGGATTGCTCTCAATGCTGAATGACAATAAAAGGAAAAGAGGCAATAATTATTCTTCTGACAGCGTTTTACTACAAGCTTGTCACAGTCTTCCGGCATCCACTCTCCACAGTACCCTATCTGGTTTATGATTCTGAAAGCACAGTCATAAGCACAAGGGGAAAAAGGCTCCGTCCGTAACCAGCCTGGTACGACAAAGCTGTCAGAGAAGGATGCCAGCATCACACACGTCCTGCCCTTCTCCAGGTTTTCAGAGTTCTCATCACACATGGGGTCCACTCTTCCCATTTACACACAAACTCCTTCCATCCCCACTGTTGAATGCATTCCAGTCATAAGCACTAACAAACAACGGCGTATTATGACCTTCCAGCTTTTGGAAAAACCTACTACAACAGCAGTAGCTAGAACCTCAAAACATTGAAGAATAATGAGAGGGAGGGAGAGAGAGGGAGGAAGGAAGGAAACCCAACAACAACAACAACAACAACAACAACAACAAAAGGTTTCTTTGGATGGACAGGGATATTGGATTGGGAGTCACAGGGGCAGATGGAAAGTGCTAACACATTTCTTGAGGCACTAGAAATAAGGTCTCAATTACATTAGAAAGGATCTTAGCATTCAGGTCTCTATCACAAGCCCAATAAAACACTTTCCTAAAAACACACCTGTTTATGAGTAAAATACACCCAGAAATTCCTTGCTACACTATGTGAACTTAGAAATAGAAAACATTTGCCGTAGAAAACATTTCCTAGAGTATAATGTTTTAATTAGAAGGCATAGATTTTTAAATGTTTATATAAATTAACCTTCAGAATTTTATTTAAATTTCTAAATTATTTAAATTTTGACATTATAATTACATCATTTCCCCCTTCCCTTTCCTCCCTCGAAGCCCTCCCATGTACCCCTCCTTGTTTTCTTTCAAATTCATAGCTGCTGTGTTTCCTCATTTAGTTCTCTCTCTCTCTCTCTCTCTCTCTCTCTCTCTCTCTCTCTCTCTCT
>JADRCD010170548.1:0-16747 GCA_019843815.1 Montemys delectorum | reverse complement strand
TTATTTATTTATTATACATAAGTACGCTGTAGCTGACTTCAGACACACCTGAAGAGGGCATCAGATCTCATTACGGGTGGCTATGAGCCACCATGTGGTTGCTGGGATTTGAACTCAGGACCTTTGGAAGAGCTATCAGTGCTCTTACCCATTAAGCCATCTCACCAGCCCCCTGACCTACTTTTAATTTCATGTAAAAGGTGATCAAGCAGGGAAGAAAAAAAAAGGCAGTAGCACTTTACCCTCCTCTGGACAGCAGTCCTTTGGAGGCTCCTAACATGACAGTGTGACAGGAAGGAAGACAAGGCTCAGGGCAATAAGCAAGGTCCTCAAGCCGTACATTCTAGAGGGAATCTCCTCAGGAAAGGAAGGAGTGTCCCCTAACCCTAACCTAGCCAAGCCCTCTGTGACCTTGACATATAATATATAAAATAGCAGGGTCTAGGCACCAGGGGTAACCCAAGTCAAGAATCTAGAAAGCCAGGCGAGGCACCAGCCTGTAATCCCAGCACTTGGGAGGTAAAAGCAGGGTAATCAAGAGTTCAAGGTTATCCTAAAGCTACATGGTAAGTTTGGGGCTAACCTGGGCAACCTGAAACCTTGTCTCAAAACAAACCAACAACAGCAAAGCCACATCCCCCAGAACACAGAATGCCAGAATGTATGATGTGCCACAGCACTCTCCACAGTAGTGCCATCTGTTGAACTGAGGCACACAGATATAAAATGCCTTTTCCAGGTTGTGAACACTAGCTATCCCAAGGCAAAAATGACAATCAATAAACATGTTATCAAGGGCTGTTAGAAACTTAAGCCACTGGGTACAAGAATGCTGAACTACAAAGAATGGAGAGAAACAACAAGTTCAAAATCAGGCCAAACCCTTATCTGGACTAAGCTGGCAACAAATATCTAAATTCATTCAGCAGAAAATGAATTTTCCTCAGTGTGCTGCAAACAGTATCACAACCATGTGGGAAAAGAAATGAAGCATAGTGCTCCTGCGATCAGCTGCATGAGACAAGGGTCTCCAAATAAGGGGCACACCCTGATCCAGAGAAGGAAAGGCAGTGTGAACAGCTGCTCTTTCCCTGGCAGGGCCAACTCCTCGGCACAGAAAAAACTAGAAAGCTGACTGCTAAGTGGAAGTTTAAACTTATCTGGGGCCCAGACCCGATGCCAGGAAGCACTACTCTCAGGAACCTAGTAAGTACTAACAGGCACAGTATATGCCCAGCTCTTCTTTCTATCCATGCCTTCTTGCTGGCCACACCCAGACAAGCAGACAGTCTGGGGCAGGGAACCTTCATTTCTACATTGCCCCAAATGCTAGTGTCCAAAATGGGAATCCATGATGGAGGAGTCTGGTAGGCCTCACTCACTTCTTATTTGCTACAATTACCTAGCCCAACCCCAACCCTGACACACACACACACACACTCTCCCCCTCTCTCTCTCTCTCTCTCTCTCTCTCTCTCTCTCTCTCTCATGTTCTGGCCCCCAGGGAACTACAATCCAAGGACAAGAGCCTGGCTGGTTACTGACCAGGCCAAAACTAAACCACCTGCCCCAGCAACTTAAAAGCAGAGTTTCTGAGTAAGAGCAGTATCGGAGGACTAAAGATGGCAGTCTTCGTTTTATCCTCTGTACTGGGGACCTAACAGTAGGACAATGGAGCCAGTGTATAGCTGGGTATCTGAATGAAGAAACCAGCTGTACACTGCTCTCACCACCATTATCTCAAGAGGCAAAGTCCACCAACTGTCTGGTTTCCTCAGGAGCTCTTTCCTCTCTGCCCACAAGCATGAAGAAAGAGGAACCCGAGCAACTGAGGCAGTAACGACCTGCTGTTACAAAGTCTGGCTTTGACTGCCACAACCTGGAGCCCTGACTCAGCACAAACCAGGTTCCTGGGACCTGCATGCCAGGTCTAAAGGAATTCCAGGACACAGAACTTCAGAAAACAACCCCACGTGCCAAGACCCTTACATGTATAAAAGCAAAAAATCTGGTTGCTTTTGTGAAACAAGGTCTCACAATATTTCTGGCTGTCCTGTAACTCCCTATGTAGACCAGACTGGCCTTCAACAATCAGGGATCCGCCTGCCTCTGCCTCCCATGGGCTGAGATTATAAGTGTGTGCCACCGCATCCAGATAAGACACACACATTATAACTATCACGGCACAGAAACTGGGAGAAACTAAGTTGAACCCTTCAGTAAAGTTAAAAGAGCCACACACAAACACTGAAAAAGATTTCTTTTCTTGTTGTCTAGAAAGGCTTGTCACCAGTTGGGCAGCATCTGCACCCAGCATACAGCTTCAATCTCCCAGAACATGAAACAAGAAATACCTTTAAAAGAAAACTTTTTAAACGGTTTTACATGTATAGTGCTCTGCCTGCATGTCTGTCTGTCTGTGTACATGTGTGCCTGGTGACTATGGAGGTCAGAAAGCAGCACTGAATCCCTGGGAAATGGAGTTGTATAGACATCGTCTGGGTGCTGGAAATCAAACTTGGGTTTTCTAGGAGAACAATCAGCACTCTTAACCGCTGAGCCAGCTCTTCAGTCCCCGATTTTCCTTCTAAACCTGCTTTTCAGTCCTACTTATAGAACCTAGAGCAGTTTTCTCCAAAGAATAGATTGAAGGGTAACCTATAACAGAATTGCCTCGGGCAGAAACCTGAATCCCAGCTAGTTAAGTAAAAGAAAAAAGTTTGTCCGCTGGGTCTAAAGACAGGCCCAGGAACCTGAATTTTTAACCATCTGCTCTTAAAATTCTCATTTGGTCACTGTGAACTGTGAAACTCTGTAAAAATCACTTTTCCCCCTAAGCTGGAATCATACTTCTTAGGATCACCCGGGTGGTCACTGGAATACTCAAGCCTATGTAAGGCTGACCTCATGGGCAGGATGGGCTTCAATATACCGACACCCGTCGGGTGGCTTTTACTTTTAAACATACAAATTCCAAAGGAAGGTAGGGGAGGGTGCCACAGTCAAACTTTCCCGGACTATCTGCTGTTCTTGCTAAGAATCAAGCCCCAACTCGCGGAGAAAGGGCACGGAGAGCGAGTGATTTGTGGGTGCGCAAGAATCTACTGGGAATCGTCGCGATAGTAGAGCAGTGGAGTCGATGGCCGACAACCTGAGAGGCCTCCAGGCGCCAGGCAAAAGGCCACCCTTGTCTTTACATTCCCAGCTGGGGTGGGATGAGGGACTGAGAAAAACGCAAGATGAGAAAAGCTCTAAATATAACTTCTCGCCAACTCTATGCCTCGATGGCTCTTGGTAGCTTCGAGCCAGGGCTAGGCCCGGGGTTCTGGCCAGGTCCCTGGGGGTACTGCAGAGAGAAACTTCGCTCCAAGGATGTGCTCGAACGGTCGGGAGGAAGGGGCTCGAGGCCCGCAGCTGCGCCCTGCTCACAGCCCGCGGATCCCAAGGCTCGGCCGAGGGGCTCTCACCTCGGCCCACCCGGCCTTCCAGAGGGTCCTTGCGGAAGTGGATCCCGTGCACGTCCACATGCGCCTCGCCGCCCGCGTTGACTGCCCAAATGACGCTCTCTGGCAGCCCGGCCCCAGCGGCGCCCACCACGCCGAGCCCCGGATCCCGGAGCTTCGGCAACAGCAGCAGCAGCAGCAGCAGCGGCAGCCGGACAAGCGCCACAGCGGCTCCCTCAGCTCCCCGGGGCCTCAGCATGGCGGCCACCACGGCGGGGGCAGCCCCTGCCGACCCTCGTCCTCGGCCGGCTGCCAGGCCGCCCCCGACTCAGTAAAACAGCGCCGCGGACCGTTCTGCCTCAGCAACCCGGGACATGTCGCTCTCGGGCCTCCTCAGCCTTGGGGTGCCGCCTCCCACCTCAGGAGCAACCTACCCCGCCGCCCTGCCCTCAGCCTGGACGCTTCGGCCAATCAGAGTGCGGCCCTCATTAATTACCCACCACCCTGCCGAGAGCGGCCACGCTATTGGCTATTGTGTTCGGAGAGGGGCGTGGCCGCGCCGAGGCTCCGGCCCAACCACCGGGCACGAGAAGGAGCGCGCGCAGAGGGAGGGAGTTCGGTTGAAGCAGCGGTTCCATGCGGAAGTGGCGGGTGCAGCGCCCAGGCCGCCCCGGAATCCCACATCGGAATAGGAAAGGTGGCCTGGGCGGGGAAGGTTTAGAGAAGGGCGCACTGACACGTCGCCAACACTTCCGGTGCTCTAGATCTTGGGACCGTGTCAGCTCAAAAGGGGGCGTTGCCGTCTTTTCCATCCCCCTCCTTTTTTCCTCAGAAAGCAAGAGCGCAGGCTCTAGCGGGCGAGGCAGCGGTTTGTCCCCGTGTGGGGTATGGGAGCCAGTCCCTCCCTGAGATGCCGTTTGTACTGGTGGCAGGACACGAGTCCCACGAGGATAAGGTCCCGCCCTCACCCCTTAGCAGGCGCGTGGTGTGTGGTAGCGTCCAGGAGGCCGTCCAATCAGAATGCTCCAACGCAGCGGAAACGCGTGGCCGTTAGGGGAGGGGGCTCCAGGATGCCTGCGTCTCCATGGCGACGGCCTCTGGCGGGCCTGAGAACCTGAGTGGCGCTAGGGCTCCCTCCTCCCCCGGGTGACCCGACCCGAGCTCCTTCCTTTGGCATCTCACCCAGCTCTCTTCTGCACTATCGTCCATGCCCTTGGGTATCTGTCTAAACTCCCATTTTTCTGACACAGCCAAGCGGGGGAAGTGAAATCATTTGTTCCATAAGTACTTATCCTGTCCATACAGATTATGCCGACAAAACATAGGAAGCCTGGTCAAATTTGATTTTCGAGGTTCAGAAAAGAAAGTAACATTAAAAACAACTCTGGGCACGGTGACACCAGGTGACACGTTCCTGTATTCTCAGAACTCGTACTCGGGAGGTTGAAGCAGGAGGATTACCAGGAGGTTTAAAGGCCAGCTTGAGCTACAAGAGTGCGATCCTGTCTCAAAAAATAAACAGTGTGCTGGAGAGATGGCTCAGCGGCTAGAGCGCTAGCTGCTGTGGCGGAGAACATGAGTATTGCTCCCGGCCCCCAAATGGCTGCTAAGGATGAGTCGAAAGGATGGGATCCGGTCTTCTGACCTTCACTGTGTGTCTGCGACCCATAGACATATACATGTATTAAAGCCCTTGCTTGAGATTGCCCAGGTCAACGTTTTCTTTAAATCCGCAGCAGGACAGGTGACCTTCAGAGAGTGACAGGAGCTACAGTTTGGGGCTGATCCCGAACTGGGTTCAGTTCCTTTCTCAGTGGCTTCCCAGTTCTATTATCCTTTAGAGCTTTGAGCCTTTGCTGATGCAAACACCAGGTACTCAGAAAATTCTTCCCCTAGCCCTGCACCTCTCTCCTTTGGGAAACTAGGGATGAGTGGAGCACTATTCCTTCTACCCAAGAGGTGCATCCCTAGACTTCAAAACATTATCTTTGAGTCTACCTCTTGCTAAGTTGTCTAGGCTGGCCTCAAATTCGTGTTCCTTCTGCCTCAGTCTTCCTAGTAACTAAAATAGCAGGCCTGTGCTACCTTGCTCAGCTTAAAAAAATATGCTTCTCATGGACAAATGCAGGCAACCTGGAAGGGAATTTGAAAAAAGATCATACACCCATCCAAAGCCAAGCTTAAGACTGTAGCCAAGACGAGGCTCTGACAGCAGGCTCTCAACAGCCATCCGTTCCCATGCATTTGAATCTCATGACCACCTCAGACAGCTGAAAAACAGGAAATGTCCCCTGTTTTATGGATGAGAAACTTAAAAAGTTGAAGGTTAAGTAATTTGTGTAAAACCACACAACATTCAGCTTCTGACCCACTTACGTAGTGAGCCTGACTACCTATGAGGCCATATTTGATGCAAATGAACAGCTTTGCCAGGTGTCTCTCATGTTACCTGGGTAAGGGAATTCACCTCTCTGTGCCTCAATTTCCTCCTCTCTGATACAGAATATTTGTACATATGTCCTAAGACTGTGAGACATAAAAGAGATATATTTTAAGTGAAGAGAATTTTAAAAAGCCTTTCAGAAAGTCATTTATTTGTAAGGTCTGGTGGGGGAGGCACACGTCACAGCTTGGATCTGGAGGTCAGAAGGCAATAATCAGGAGTCAAATGAATTTCATCATCAGCTTGGGTTGTCAGTCTTGGTGGCAAGTGCCTGTACACCCTGAGCTGTCTTACTGCCTCTTCTTTTTATTTTTAGATGAAGCCAGACCAGCCTCAAACTCAGCAGGTAGCTACCTGTAGCTGAGGACGGCAGCCAGTCACTGTACCTGCTGAGCTACCTTGCCACCTCAGAAGCACTGTGTGACCATGGAGCACATGGCTGACTAAGTGTTTGGGGGCACCGAGACCTGGGTTCAAAGCCTGTTTCTACGTTTTCAGAGCTATGTGGAACTCGGGGAGTCCTTTCTCCTTCCGAGCCCCGGCTTCCTCATCTGATAGATGTAATTAGAATATCCACATGTAGGGTTTTCAGAAGCCCTTAGCAGAGGGCCTAGCTCATACACAGTAGCTACTAATCATACAAGAAGAAATAATTATAACATGTCATGCTGGCAATCTAATAGTAGAAAAGGCCCCGTGAACACTCCAGGCTAAGGAGTTGGGAAAAACCCTTCGACCTTAGGGAGGGAAAAGCCAACAGGAACCAGCGTTCAAAAGTGGAAAACCAGAGAGCAGCTGTTCTTGAGTCCCCAGAGGCAACTTCACCTTGACCCACAAACCCGAAAAGAGGCGTGTCTTCCGGTAGAGATAAGAATCCAAAGAACAAAGAGTGCTATTAATTAAGCATAGTCTATTTTAAGTTAGTGGGATAATTTCCCTCTGAAGGATAAGCTCACAATAAAAGCTCAAAAGGGAAAACACAGAAGGTGGGTGGGGGCTGCTTTGCCTCTTGCTTGGAGTCCCCGGTGCAGAGGTGGGTGGTCTCCCAAAGACAAGTTTCTTCACCTCCGTTCTCTTGAAGCCACTTCACAGAAGGATCAGAGGCACCCAGAGAGGCAGAGAACCTGCCCATGGTGCCTCAGCTTCTAGTCAGTGGGAAACTACCTGGGTCTTCACCCTCAGCAAGAAGGAGGCTGGGCTAGCAGGTCTCTGCTTCCCTGCAGGGGACACAAGTCACAGAAGAAGCTGATAGGTCAGTGTGACTGGGATGGGGACTGAAAAGGCTAGCATCAGCCTGGCCTTGGGTATGTGGCTTCCCACTGTGCCTGGTTTTCTTTATCTGAGAATTATCTTTAACCCCACCACACACTTCTGACAACTGATTTTTTTCACGGTGTTAACTGATAAAAATGCATTGGACTTAAAAAAAAAAAAAAAGAAAAAGAAAAAGAAAAAGCAGGGCAGTGGTGGCGCACACCTTTAATCCCAGCACTTGGGAGGCAGAGGCAGGCGGGGATTTCTGAGTTCAAGGTCAGCTTGGTCTACAGAGTGAGTTCCAGGACAGCCAGGGCTACATAGAGAAACCCTGTCTCAAAAAAAACAAAAGAAAAAAAAAGAAGAAAGAAAGGATCCCATGTATCCCAGGCTGAGCTCAGCTTGTTCTGCAGCAGAGGGTGACTTTCAACTCTTGCCTCCATCTCTGGAGTGCTGGAATTGCAAACATGCTCCACCCTGCTCAGTTTCTAGAGTGCTGGGGATGGATCCCAGGGCTTTGAGAATGCTAAGCAAGCTCCTTAACCTACCTAGCTGGGTCTGCACAGAGGGCAAACTTGTTTGCTTTGTTTTGTATTTGGGGGCAGAGTCTTGCCTAGAACTTGTGAGACCACCTGTCTCACAGCCTCCTACAAGCTGAGATCACAGGAGTTTGCTGTCACCTGTCCCTGTGCCACAGGACACTCCCATTAGGAGAGGTTAAAGCTGTGCTGTGGGCTTCAGTCCTTCTAAGACAAGAGGGATACCTTTAAGCATAGCTCAAAGAAAATCCCAGGCAGGCAGAGAGAACTGTATTCGCAAAGGATGAGTCCCTGGTTAGATCCTGGGTTTTGGCACCAAATGGTGTGCTGGACACAGCACACTAGGCCCAAAACAGTTTCACGTGTAAGAGGTTTTATTGGTGGGGGGAGGTGGCGGCAGAAAGAGAAGTGGGGAGAGGGGAGGGCTGTTCCTGATAGATAGATAGATAGATAGATAGATAGATAGATAGATAATGACATAATGCAGGTAGAGGTGGGAGGTAAGCCAAGTGGATTCTGGGAATATGGTGGCTGTTGTCTTGGCAACAGGTCTATGGGTCGTGCTGTTACCTACGTGATGTCATAGGTTTGGGAGGTCTAATGCCAACAATACTCTTAAGTACCATGCATAAGCTTGCTCTTTCTTTTCTTTTTCTTCTTTCCTTTTTTTTTCTTTTCTTTCTTTCTTTTTTTTTTTTTTTTTTTTTTTTTTTTTTTTTTGAGAGACAGGATCTCACTAGACAGCCCTGGCTATCAGAGATCTGCCTGCCTCTGCCTCCCTAGTGGCCCTTCCTTCCTTCTGTATGCATAAGTGTAGGTACATCATGTTTGTCTGGTGCCGTCAGAAGTCAGAAGAGGGTATTGGGTCCCCGTAATTGGGGTTACAGACCATCGCGAGCCCTTATGTGGGTAGCAGATACTCAACCCAGGCCCTGTATAAGAGCAGTAAGTGCTCTTAACTGTGGAGTCATCTGTTCCTAAAAGAGCTAGTTCCTTGTTAAGTGCCCACCCACAAGCTGAGTATGGCTAATGATCACGAATGAGGCTAAAGGAAGGCATATTAGTTCCCCTGGCATAGTTGTGACCAAATTTCCAAATGTAGTAACTCCAGGGAGAAGCGGTTTAGTCTGACTTGTGGTTTCAGGGGGTTAGCCATAGTTGCTTAGCCCCACAAAATTTCGGAAACCATCATAGTTTAGGGAATGTGGTGTTGACGAGCTTCCTCACCATGTGGAAGCAAGGAGGCAGGGAAAGAGAATACAGAATGGGCTAGCCCACCCCCACTCTGAACTACTTCCTATTGCCCTGCCCCCAGTTCCCATCACTTCCAGAAGAGCTGCCAGCAGGCAAGACCAAGTGTTGTGTTCTGTGGGGAGCATTTTCTACTCCAACCCAGACTCAGAACCGGGTCCTCATTCTACAAGCCATAGTGGGCTGAAAGCAGGGTCAGGTGACAGATACCTCTGCAATGAGTGAGGAGGCAGCGTGGGCATGCAATCTGAGCCTGCCAGGCACATGAGGACCAGGGGCACCTTGCATGACCCTGAGGCAGAGGGAACTACTTCCAGATATTTGAGCCAGAGCACAGATTGGAGTGAAGATGGGTTTGTCACTGTCAACAGGAGGCTCCTGTGCAGATGTTAATGCCACTGGGGCTGGAGAGATAGGTCAGTGGTGAAGAGCACTTGCCGCTCTTGTCCAGGTCCTGAGTTTTGGTCTTCAGCACCCAGGACAGACAACTCCCAACCAACTGTTTAACTCCAGCTCCAGGGGATGCCCTCTTCTGGCCCCTGTGGGCACAGCACTTACAACATGCACAGACACCCACCACACCCTTACCCCATCCCCACGCATGAGCACGTGCGTATACACACATATACATATAATTTTTAACATTTAAAAATTGGAGCTGCAGAGTGTGGTTAAGTCCTGCTCTTGCAAAGTCTTTGGGTTTGCTTCCCAGCATGCACATGGTGGCTCACAACCCTCTATAACACCAGTCCCAGGGGATCCAACACCCTCTTCTGGCCTCTGTCAGCACCAAGCACGAATGTACTACACATATATGCACATGTGCAGGCAAAGAGTCATATGCATAAAATAAAATCTTTTAAAAACAATAATAGCTGGGTGGTTGTGGCACACCCTGTCACAACACCCCCCCCCCCCCCCCGCACCGCGCAAAGAAAATAACAAATCTTTTTTTTTTCTTTTGAGACAGGGTTTCTCTGTGTAGCCCTGGCTGTCCTAGAACTCACTCTGTAGATCAGGCTGGCCTCGAACTCAGAAATCTACCTGATTCTGCCTCCGAAGTGCTGGGACTAAAGGCGTGTGCCACCACTGCCCGGCAAACAAATCTTTAAAAGCGAATTTCATGACTTTTTTCCCATCCTTTTTCCACAACAGGAAATCACACTGAGGCAAGAGGGCACTCCGGAGGAGACAAACATAACTGAAGGTACAGCATTAATAGTGAAAGCTGTGACAGGGGCCACCAGGTGTGCTTACAGGCACAATCCCCAGGGCTTCATGTGTACATCTTCCCCAGTACCCACAGGGGGTGAGCTTCAGAACCTGCCACTCCCATCGTAGAATTCATGAAAGCTCAAGTCCCCCGTGTAAAACAACACTGGTTTCTCATATAACCTACAGACTTTTCCTAAGAGGTTTAAGGTTTTTTTATTTTTCAGCTTTGTGTATGTGTCTCCATGTGGGTCTGCGATCTTTTGTTTTGTTTTTTGTTTGTTTGTTTGTTTGACCAGGCTGACCTAGAACTCAGAAATCGCCTGCTTCTGCCTAAGTGCTGGGATTAAAGGCGTGCACCACCACTGCCCGGCTTGGTTTGTGCTCTTGAGTTCAGTGTCTGTGGAGGCCTGCAGAGGACACCAGATCTCCCAGAGCTAGTTACAGGCAGTTGCGAGCTATTTGTGGGATCTGAACTCAGGTCTTTTAAGCAAGCCATCTCTCCAGCTCCTACATCTTTGTCTTAATTATATTTTTAACCTGTGCACTTTATAGTTTTGTTTTTGTTTTTTGTTGTTTTAGAGAGTATTGTGACAGGCAGAGGTGCCATCTCACACATGGCAGGGGGGAGGTTTGGGGGGGGGGGGATGCGGTACAGAACAACTTTCAAGAGTCAGCTCTTTCCTAGGGATTGAACTCAGGTCACCAGACTCTGCGGCAAGGGCCTTTGCACGCTGAGCCATCTCACTGGCCCTTTTGTTTTGTTTTGTTTTAAAGAATTGGGGATGGCAAGCAATTCATGAACCTGTGGCCTCTCTGAAGGTTAAGGACACACTCTCTAACCACTAAGCCACACACTAGCAGTTTTCTTTTAATTTTACATTTTACATTTTAATTACATTTTGTTTATTTGTCAGCATATATGGTGGTGGTGCTGGTGGTGTGTGTGTGTGTGTGTGTGTGTGTGTGTGTGTGGTGGGTGTGAGTGTGTGTGATTATATAGCTTAGGCTGCCCATCAATTCACAATCCTCCCTCCCTTCTCTATTTCCTAAGTGCTGCCATTATAGGCTTGTGACACTAAGCCCAGCTCTAAGGTAACACTTGGAGCTGCCCCAGGAGGAGTATTAGAGGAGTGCTCCGGGTAGCAAAAGGAGCCCTTGCCTAGGGGAATGCATCTTGGTTCTAGAAGTCAGTAGAATTCTAATCCTTAAAATATCATGGTGGGTGGGAGAAGCTAAAGTGCAAGGGCGGGGCTAAGATGCAAGGAAGGAGGAGCTAAAGTGCAAGGGCGGAGCTAAAATGCAAGGGAGGGGCTAAAGTATAAGGGCGGAGCTAAAATGCAAGTAGGTACATTGCAAGGGCAGAGCTAAGATACAAGGGCGGAGCCCCAAGCTTCAGGGGAGACCTACCCCTGGCTTCTTGCCTAAGTACTCACAGGCCTTTTAGCCGAGCCTGACTATTTTCTCAAGTCCCTTGATCACGGCTGCTGTGTTTTAAGAGGCCACACACTAGGTATGGAGTTGTCCTCGTTTACTGTGTGCTCCGCTTCCTCCTTGGCCAGTTTCTGTAGGGCTCTCCCTACCTGCTGACGAAACTGTCTATAGAGGCCCTTTCTCTTCAAATCGCCCTACAAGCCATTACATTTCTGAAATGCACTGATCTGGAGTCCCTGGGCAAAGCTAAGCCAGTACAGGAGAACTGTAGGCCTGTCGAGTGGGGCACAGAGCCAAGGGCTTAGTCTCAGAATTGGATTATTAGAATTTGGAGCTCCCAGCCCTGCTGGCCTCTGGGACATGGAGATTACCCAGGCGTCTGGCTGGGGGCCCACAAGCCTTCCCACACTTTCTGCCAGGTCTAAGAACAAGTGTCCTCCCTCCCTCGGCTGTGACACCTGGGGGCACAGAGTGCCCTCGCTCTCCTCCCCACTCTCCTCTTTAAGCCCTCCAGCCTGCCTCGGGTGCCTGGAAGCACACCTGCATCTATGTGGCTGGAACTTACCGTGGAGTTCTGTGGACCACAGACGGTCAGCATCGGAATCTTCTGAGATGTGGTTAAGGATGGAAAATCATGGTCCTAACGCCAGGCATGGCAGCAGAATCAGGGGTTGATTCTAAATGGGTGACTTGGTGAGTCCTCAGGTAGGCTGGTGAGCTGGCTCAGTGGGTAAAGGCTCTTACCGTCAACCCAAACAATCTGAGTATAAGGGCCAGGAACCACATGGTAGAAAAAGAAAGCTGACTCTCAAACGCCATCCTCTGGCCTTCCTGCACACACCCACAGGCGTGCACACGAAATAAATAAACACGTGTAATTAAAAAAAAAGTCCTTGAGGTGAGTCTTTAACACGCTGAAGGAGGGAAACAAAGACTTGGAGGACTCTAGCTATCTCCGCATGTCTGCCCAAGTATGCTCCAAGCCTGCCCAATATTCCAAACAACTTCTCACAGTTGTCTCCTTCAACCTGTCAGTTGTGGGAGCTAACCCACTGATTACAGTGTGATGAGTGGCTGCCCGCCTCAGCTCATCACACACCGTGGGGTTTCCTCCAGGGCAAAGCCCTTGACTCCACTTCCTCTCACCTCCCTAGGGCAGGGCAGGCCTCCCCATGCCCTGCTTCCGGTCTGTGCAGGGTCTCCTTCCGGTCTGCTTCCCTCTGTGCAGGGTCACGCTCTGTAATCATATCTGAATGTGTTTCCAGCATGTCAGTCTCCCTGACCAATCTGGAGTCTCCTGGCACTCAGGAGGAGGTATGACCCCTGCTAGGTGCTTCCTTCCTGACAACCTTGTCTCTCCTGCCCTCTGGGTTAGAAGGAAATCAGGGTGATCTGGCTCAGATGGCAGAAGGCCTGCTCGATCCTCTGCACAGCATAACCAGGTGCCACAAGGCACTCCCGTAACACCAGCCCTCCTGAGGTAGTGGGGTGTGTGTGTGTTTGTGCGTGCATGTGTATGTGACGAATTAGAGGGTCAAGGTCAGAGCTGGAGTGATGGCTCATAGGCTAAGAGCCCTGGCTGCTCTTCCAGAGGACCTGGGTTCAATTCCTAACAACCATATGATAGCTTATAATTGATAATTCCAGTTCCAGGGGACCCAGCCCCTCTTATGGTTCCATGGGCACCAGGAATGTACATGGTGTAGAGGCATGCACACAGGCAAAATACCTGTGCTCATTAATAATAATAATAATAATAATAATAATAATAGTAGTAGTAGTAGTAACATTCAAGGTTATTCATGACTTGGTGAGAGGCCAGCTAGAGAGACTCAGCCAAGAAACAAAGAACCAGCGGGTCTTACTTGAAGCAGCCGCCCAGCTAAATAGCCACGGTAGTAGTTTCTTTCTTAAAAGAGGCCACATTTCCAGGGTGGTAGTAACAGCCCGCAGGCCTTTGATCCTAGCACTCAGGAGGCAGAGGCAGGTGGATCTCTGAGTTTGAAATCAGCCTGGTCTGTAGAGCAAATTTCAGGATAGCCAGGGCTATGCAGAGAACCTCTGTCTCGAACCCCCCCCCCCCCAAGATGCCACATTTCCGGCCTATGTAATATACGAGAATGTAAGGTGCTGGGTATAGACTACCTAGTCAATGTATGTGGTGGGCAAGAAAACCCACCCAGTTCTGGGCGTGCAGGAGGTTCTGGGAAAGGTGATAGCCTCTAAGGGGCACAATGCAGAAGACCATGCTCTCTTGTCATTCTCGGGAGTTTTTTTTTTTTTTTTTTTATTGGTTCTGAGATCAAAGGGCTAGGCGAGCTGGGACGGGCATCAGGAGGGCGCTGAAAGGCTCGGCCCCCGCGGGCACACATGCTGTGTGGGGTCTGCTGGCGGGCTCCCTGGCCCACCCAGCCAGCAGCGGCTGGGCACATGGCACTTAGCGCCTTGCATGTCCTCTACCGGCTTGGCACTGTGGCCTCCTTGCCGGCAGGCGCCCCCTTTTCCAGTTGCAGGAGTTGTGAGTCTTTCACAGTGCGGAGGGGTGGGGGTCCGGGGTGGGCACCTCCCGGGGTGCAGGCAGGCCCCATCCGCCAGTACATCCTGGGCTCTCAGCAGCTACTGCGGGGTGAGGCGAGCTCAGCTCTTCTCCCCGCCTGTGAGAGTTGGCAGATCTGGAGGAGCTCCTCGGCGGCCTCAGCGAGACATCATCCGGACAAACTCTGGGAGGGGACAGGAGCGGGTGGAGACAGTGGCCATCAGAGCCAGCAAAGGACACTGTGCCGGGCCCCTCCTCATCACCCCAGCTTCGAGGCTGTGCTGACCCCCACCTCCACACTCCATCTTTGTAAGGCAGCTCTGGGAGCTTCCGGTCTGCAAGTCTGACCCCTGAAGACATTCCCACAGCTCCTCTCTAGTGGGGCGGCCTCATAGTGCTCCCTACATCTGATCCAGCCTGACAATTCCAGCGCAGTACCCTGGGTATATCACAGTTTTATGGGTTTTTTTGTTTGTTGGTTGGTTGGTTGGTTGGTTGGTTGGTTGGTTGAGGTTTTGTTTGTTTTGTTTTGTTTTTTTACAAAGGAACATCTTGGCTATGTCCAGGTTTTGGCAACTGTTAATAAATCAGTCACGAAGAGGCAGGCAGATTTCTGAGTTCAATGCCAGCCTGGTCTACAGAGTGTCCTGTCTCAAAAAAATAAATAAATAAATAAATAAATAAATAAATAAATAAGTCGCGAACACAGGGTTTCTCTGTGTAGCCCTGGCTGTCCTGAAACTCACTCTGTAGACCAGGCTGGCCTCGAACTCAGAAATCCGCCTGCCTCTGCCTCCCAAGTGCTGGGATCAAAGGCTTGCGGCTTGACATACACCTTCAACTCACTGGGATAAATACCCCTCCTTTTTTTTTTTTTTTTAAATGTATGTGAATACACTGTTGCTCTCTTCAGACTCAGCAGAAGGCGGCATCAGATCCCATTACAGATGGTTGTGAGCCACCATGTGGTTGCTGGGATTTGAACTCAGGACCTCTGGAAGAGCAGTCAGTGCTCTTAACCACTGAGCCATCCCTTCCAGCCCCTATCTTTATTTTTAATTGTGAGTGTGTGTGTGCATGTACAGTGGGTGCATGTGTGTTATGAGGGTAAAGGAGGCCATGAGGTGCCTTGGAGTTGGAGTTACAGGCATCTGTTGGGCATAGAATGTGCGTGTTGACAACCTGGACCCTCTGCCAGGGCAGCAAGTGCTGTTATTCCCTGAGCATCCCCTTAGCAGAGTTTCTAGATCTGAGTATAGAGGCTCCTCTCCACCCAGTGTCACGTCACTCTCTCTTCCCTTGACCTCCGTACCTTCACGTTCTGGGCACCCAGAAGGCAAGTTCCTAGAGAATGTTTCTTTTCCCTTCCATCTCCCACAGTGCGGAGAACGGGGCTATGAACAGCTGACTCCAGCCTAGGTCTGCATCCGAACTCTACTTTCCAACAGTTAGGCAATTACGTTTGTCCTGAGACAGCGTCCCTCTGTGTCCTGGAACCCTCTGTGTAGATCAGGTTGGCCTTGAACTCACAAAGACCCACATCCTTCTGCCTCTCCAGTGTTGGGATCTAAGGTGTGTGCCACCGTGCCTGGCTTTTAGGCAATTTTGAGCTTTATTACGAAGCGAGCCTCGATTTTCTCATGTTTAATATGAGGTGATGGAAATACAGACAGTAGCATCGTGAGAACAAAGAGGTATACATATAAAGCTACTTATGACAAGCACACGGCACACAGAGAATAAAGGATTGCCAGGAGTTTTATGGATTCCTTTAAAAAAATGCCTGTTGATTAGGCAGGTGTGCTGGCTCACATATATAATCCCAGCACTCAGGAGGCAGAGGCAGGTAGATCTCTGATCCTGAGGCCAGCCTGGTCTACACCAGGGGTTCTCAACCTTCCTAATGTTTCAACCCTTTAATTCAGTTCCTCATGGTCTGATGATCCCCAATCCTAAAATTATTTTTGCTGCTACTTTATAACTGTAATTTTGCTACTGTGATGAATTGTAATATAAATATCTAATATTTATATTACATTATATCTGAAATCCTGATATGCAGGATTTCTGATGTTCAACCCTTTGAAAGGATCGTTCGACCCCCAGGCTGAGAACCTCTGGTGTACATGGGAGTTCCAGGCCAATTAAACTACGGAGTGAAACCCTATCTCAAAAAGGAAGAAAGGAAGCTGTCAAGTGAATCTTATCTGTGTGAGAGGTGTTTATTGTGTAGGAAATGTTTAGATAAAGAACACAGAGTTACTCTTCTCTCAAACTTCAAAGTCCATCAGGGCAGCCATCGGGTAACAGGGTGGGGAACGAGGATGGACTTGAAGTGATACGGAGGTCAGAAAAGAGGAGGCTCAGTCTGCAGAAGAGGGAGGGGTGGGGAAGGAGTCTATTACTGGGTCTTGGAAAATAAGTAGAACTTCACTCAAGGGTGGGCGAGATGGCTCAGGAGGTAAAGGTGATTGCTGCAAAGACTGAAGTCCTGAGTTTGATCCCCAGGACTCATTTGACAGAAGGAAAGAACCACCTCCTGCAGGTTGTCCTCCACACTCATGCCATGAAATATGTGTGCAAGCACACACACTGGATAGATAGATAGATAGATAGATAGATAGATAGATAGATA
>JADRCD010170547.1:6677-26385 GCA_019843815.1 Montemys delectorum | reverse complement strand
CTTCACTCTCTTCTATACCTATTATCCTTGGTTTGGTCTTCTCATTGAGTCCTGGATTTCCTGGATGTTTTGGGTTAGGAGCTTTTTGCTTTTTGCATTATCTTTGACTGTTGTGTCAATGTTTTCTATGGTGTCTTCTGCCCTTGAGATTCTCTCTTCTATCTCTTGTATTCTGTTGGTGATGTTTGCATCTATGATAGGTTTCCTAGGTTTTGTATGGCCAGGGTTGTCTCTCTTTCTGTTTTCTTTATCATTTCTATTTACATTTTTAGATTCTGGATGGTTTTGCTCATTTCCTTTACCTGCTTGATTGTGTTTTCCTGAAGATCTTTAAGGGATTTTTGTGTTTCCTCTTGAAACAGCTTCTAGCTATTTACCTGTGTTCTCTTGTATTTCTTTGAGGGTGCTATTTATGTCTTTCTTAAAGTCCTGTATCATCACGATGAAAAGAGATTTTATATCTGAATCTTGCTTTTCCGGTGTAATGGTGTGTCCAGGACTTGCTATGGTGGGAGAATTAGGTTCTGATGATGCCAAGTAACCTTGGTTTGTGTTGTTTATTTTCTTATGCTTGCTCCCCACCATCTGGATATCTCTAGTGCTACCCGCCCTTGCTAAATCTGACTGGAGCCTGTCCTTCCTGTGATCCTGGTTGTGTCAGAACTCCTCAGAGTCAAGCTGTGTCTGTGATCCTGTGATTCTGGGATCCTGTGATCCTGGGCTTGTTAGGTCACCTGGGAGTGGAGCTTCCTCTGGGTGTTGTGGGACTGGCTGTGGAGCTTGCGCCCAAGGTCTACTCTGGACACCAGCCCAGACAGACCGGAAGGAACCCGAGTCACTGGGCTGGTGGAGTTCCTGTGTGCCTGGTCCCACTGGTCCCAGTAATTCCCAGTGTTGGGATAGATGTTGGTTCCTCTTCACCTCTGATCCTGGGTGTGTCAGAGCTGGGAGTGGAGCTTCCTCTGAGTGTTGTGGGACTGGCTGCAGAGCTTGCGCCCAAGGTCTGCTCTGGACACCAGCCCAGACAGATCAGAAGGAACCCCAGATTTATTTATTATTATATGCAAGTACACTGTTGCTGTCTTCAGACACACCAGAAGGGAGCGTGAGATCTCATTATGGATGGTTGTGAGCCACCATGTGGTTGCTGGGATTTGAACGCAGGACCTTCTGAAGAGCAGTCAGTGCTCTTAACTGCTGAGCCATCTCACCAGTCCCAAGTTGTAGTTTCTTAACATAGAACTTGGAGGTAGCACAAACTACAACCTTAACCTCAGGGTTCTGTCTAGGAGTTGAGGCTGCAGACAGATTGGGGGGGAAAGTTTTGTTGTTTTTGTTTGTTTCTTTGTTTGTTTATGTTTTAAATGATCAGCACATGTCTACCTGCATAGATTTTTCTGTCCAGGTGTCAACTTGTTGAGGTTTCCTTTTGCTGTTTGTGATGGTTTGTATATGCTCAGCCCAGGGAGTGGCACTATTAGAAGGTGTGGTCCTGTTGGAGTAGGTGTGTCACTGTGGGTGTGGGCTCTAAGACCCTCATCCTAGCTGCCTGGAAGTCAGTCTTCCACTAGCAGCCTTCAGACGAAGATGTAGAACTCTCAGCTCCTCCTACACTATGCCTGCCTGAATGCTGTCATGTTCCCACCTTGATGATAATGGACTGAACCTCTGAACCTGTTAGCCAGCCCCAATTAAGTGTTGTATTTTTAAGAGTTGCCTTGGTCATGGTGTCTGTTCACAGCAGTAAAACCCTAAGACACTGTTGCATGGAATGGTGTGTCAGAAAGAAACAGAAAAAAATATCCCTTTAACTTAAATAAGAAAAATGAGAATGGAGCTGGCTCAGTGGTTAAGAGCACTGGCTGCTCTTCCAGAGGTCATGAGCTCAATTCCCAGCAACCACATGGTGACTCTAAACCATCTGTAATGGGATCCAACGCCCTCTTCTGGTGTGTCAGAAGACAGCTACTGTGTACTTACGCGCAATAAATAAATAAGTCTTAAAAACAGGAAAATGAAATATCAATTATGATCATTCACTTAAAGACATTTGTTTGAAAGAGTGAAATGAATGGGGCAGTGGTGGCACACACCTCTAATCCCAGCATTTGGGAGGCAGAGGCAGGCAGATTTCTGAATTCGAGGCCAGCTTGGTCTACAGAGTGAGTTCTAGGACAGCCAGGGTTACAACAGAGAAACCCTGTCTTGAAAATGAAAAAGAAAAAGAAAAAAAGAAAAGAAAGGCAGAAATGTTTTAAAAAACATTTAATCCATCTTAAAGATATAGGCCATTAACTTCTTGATGTAGGGTTATTGTTTTAGACCAAAGAAATCGTAAAAATCTTTAGGATGCAAAGAATGAAACTCAGTGGAAAAACTGGTCAACAGATTTTTTTAAAGATTTATTTATTTATTTATTTATTTAATATACGTGAGTACACTGTAGCTGTACAGATGGTTGTGAGCCTTCATCTGGTTGTTGGGAATTAAATTTTTAGGACCCCTGCTTGTTCTGGTCAACCCTGCTTGCTCCAGTCAACTCTGTTTGCTCAGTCTCTGCTTGCTCCGGCCCAAAGATTTATTTATTATTATAAATAAGTACACTGTAGCTGACTTCAGACGCACCAGAAGAGGGTGTCAGATCTCATTACAGGTGATTGTGAGCCACCATGTAGTTGCTGGGATTTGAACTCAGGACCTTCAGAAGAGCAGTCAGTGCTCTTACCCACTGAGCCATCTCACCAGTCCCCCAAGAGATTCTTATTCAAAAGTGGTGCTATCTAATAATTACAATTGTTGCCATTAAATTTGAAGTCACAAAGGAAAAATGACCTAAATTAGAAAGAACTTAACATCTGATAAATCATAAATTCCTGCATTGACGGTAGTGCACCTACTGCTTAGGACTCTGAATTTGAGTTTGTGTGTCCTATATTGTTGTCCTCGCAGGTTTCCTGCCGGCAGGAACACACGGACACACACAGGATCCTTCTGCAGCAATTGTTTATTACATCTTCCAGAGGGCGACACCCGACCCCCGAAAAGGCACTGCTTATATATGCCCTGGAGCGGCGTGTTCATTCTGATTGGCTGTTTACTCAGGAGCGTAATATGCCCTGGGATGGCTCGTGACTTGGCGCGCTCTAGCCCTAGGCACATGCGCAATTTACCTGTAAACTTGGGAGAGCACCAGATGTCAGTGCCATCTGCTGGCTATCACTGCTCACCGCGGCTCTCTACACTATATGTGTGTCTTTATATTATCATGGACTCATATCCTTTATACAATTAACATGGTCCTTTCATTCTTTTGTAGCCCAGGCTGGCCTCAAAATCATTGTGAATCAGCTTCAGCCACTAGAATGATGTAGCTCAGTTGGCAGAGTGTTTGCCCAGCATGTAGGAAACACAAGGGTTGCAGGGTTACAGAGTTGCACATCTATAATCCCAGCACTCAAGGAATGAGGCAGGATGATCAGAAGTTCAAAAACATCCTTGACTACATAATAAATTCAAGGCCAGCCTGAGAAATGTGAGACCTTGTCTCCAATAAATCCACAAATAAAACTAAACTCTAAGCAGCCCACAGCATAGACATCAGTGAAGACTGGCTACACCATGAGCAAATGGGAAGCCTGCCTGAGTGGACACTCTACCTGCCAGTCAAGTTCTCTCTGTACATCTCTGAACAGCTGTGGCTTGTAATAGCTCTTGATTGTGCTGAACAAACAATGTGCTCAGGACAATCGGATCAAGGTCAGAATCCAGGCCCTCCGCTTCTGGGTAAGCTCCCCGACCCCCAGCCACATCTCTGCTACACATCTAGTGGTCGAATCTTTCTTCTACAATGCTCAAATTAAAAATTTCAAAGCATTTCGTTGTCTCATTTGATTCCTAGGCAAGCCAGACAGAGTGGGTTAGTGTTCTCTCTATAAGGCAAAGGACTAGAAGAGGCTGGGGGGCTTCAAAGTACTTGCTGAAGGTCACTGAACTGACATGTGACAAATAGGACCTCAGAAATCAAGACTTGCAACTCCAAATCAGTGTTTTCTTTTCTTTTACCACAATCTAGTAATGCTGATTGACAATGGCTAAAACTAGGGAAATGGCTGAGGGGTTTGGATTCCCAGAACCCACATAAAAGCTGGTTGGATGTGACAGCCTACTTGTAATCCCAGACAGGAAATCCCCCTGGCAAGCTGGTTGGTTAGGCAAGCCAAAGGGGTGAGCTCTGGGTATGGGGAGAGACCCTGACAGAGTGTGGTGGAAAGTGATGGGGGAAGACACTCCGTGTCAACTTCAAGTCTCTACTTAAGTGCTCACCCATATGTGCATATACCGCCACTCGCACGGTGCCCATTCACTCACGTGTGAATGTGCATAAACACTCACATGACACACACATATGCAAAAAGGAACATAAATAATTGTATCAAATGAAGTGGACACTTCTGGTCTGTTTAACAACTCAGTTGTGTCACATGATGTTTTCTGGAAGTTGTCTTGTGAGAGGGCATGTGATGTTTTGCTGAAAACACACACTTGAGAGAGCACGTGATATATAGAAAGAATATAAATGGAACCCCACAAACAGTGAGAGGAGGCTCTTGCATTGCTACACTGTGACACGCTTCACTGGTCTTCTGCGGCCTTCGTTGATCTTCACTTCATAGAGAGAAATGCACCAAAAAAACTTCTTGTGGTATTCCAGCTGATTCTGGCTGCTTTCGCTGACTCCTGCTGGTGAATCCTTGCTGTTGCTGCTGGATTGTGTGTGCCATCACTACTGATTCATGTTTGGTGTTTGCTATTGAATTGGACTGCTGGTATCCTGACAAGAAGAGTGGAATCAGCCCAAGAAACTACTTCTAAACAGGTCCACAACACCAGTTTCCTATTAACCTTCTTTTACCCTTACCTCTGGTTGGTGGGTTAGAAGGGAGGTTGAAACATTTAAGAACCTTAAGTAAGGTAAGTTTTGAAAACAAAAAAACAAAAAAACAAAAAAACCTAAGCCTACAATTTAATAGATGAAGGAAAATAAGAATTAGCAGAAGGAATGGCAGAAGAGATATGGAGGTCAGATATGTGTGTACAATTTGTTACATGCAGTTTTTTTTTGAGGTTTAATACATATTAACACATAGTAGTGTGTACAGGCCCCGAGAAGCAGCTCCTCTACTCAGATATGTGCTGTCTCTTTGGCCTTACAGTAAAGCTTAGGCACTGGACCAGACTGAGTGGGTCTCCCTCCCAGCTCAGTCTCTGAGGGTAATTCCTGCTTCATAAAATCAGTGAGATCATAATTACACTATCTAAAGTGACTCATTCGGGGACAGCCCAGTAGTGTTGGTGACTAATCCTGTACCATGAATTGTCTCGATTTCCTGATGTGTTAACAGTTAGAAAAAATGCATGGATCTGTCCATGTTTAACTAGCCAATGCTAAGGAAGATGTCTGGGATACCTTTTGACATCCCAGCATGCCCAGGGGAGCTGTGGCTCAGTTGGTACAGTGCTTGCAGGACTTGCAGGAAACCCTGGATTCTACCCCCGCAATGCATGAACCAGGGCATGGTGGTGCACACCTATAACCCTAGCAGTAGGGAGGTGAAGTAGGAGGTTGTGCTGAAGGTGGAGACAAGGGTGACTTTAACTGCACTGACCAAGGGCAAGAGATAACAGAAGAGCAGACAAGTGCCTGACTTCCCCTTGGCTGGTGATCGGGACTGAGAAACACTTGTCAGAACTGAAAAGATAAAGTGCTCTAAATAGCTCTTCAAACAGTGTTAAGGGCTGCTCTACAGCCAAGTGATTGTATAACTAACCCAGCACACACGAGGCTCTGGATCCATGCCCCAGCACTGCAAATAATTTAGAACATAAAGTTCAATCAGTGCAGTACTATCAAAAAATAACAAGAGGAAAAACATACTTTAACTGGATATGTAATGTTTTCCTGAAATAGAATCACATTTATTTCATCAGTTAATTCTCAGCAGAGGGGCCGAGATAGAGAGCTCAGCAGAGAAATATCTGACAGGGGATTAATATCTAGAATCTAATCTATAAAGAACTACACACACACACACACACACACACACACACACACACACACAAATTCACTAGTCAGTGAGCCCTCAAAGGGAGAGATGCAAAAATAAGTATTTGAAATAATGTTCAACATCCTTCACCATCAGGGAAACACAAGCTAAAATTGCCTTGAGAGCCCATCTCACCCATCAGCCATTGTCAAGAGAACAAATGCTGGCGAGGGTACATGGATACATGTGTGCAGCCAGTCCACCCTCAGTTCTGTCTCTAGCTAGCACTGAGGCTGCAGGCAAATCATAACCCAGTGTAGCACTGATGTAATACAATAAAGTTCAAATGAGAGGGAGGTGTTCCCGAACAGAGTAAAGTGTAATGGTACTGAAGAAGGGAACAAATGGGCTGGAGACGTAGCTCCAAGGTTAAGAGCACTGATGCTCTTCCAGAGGTTGTGAGTTCAATTCCTATAAACCACACGGTGGCTGACAACTATAATGGGATCCAATGCCCTTTTCTGGTGTGTCTGACAACAATAACAGTGTACTAATATAAATAAAATAAATAAATCTTTAGCCAGGCAGTGGTGGCACACGCCTTTAATCCCAGCACTTGGGAGGTAGAGACAGGCAGATTTCTGAGTTCGAGGCCAGCCTGGTCTACAGAGTGAGTTCCAGGACAGCCAGGGCTATACAGAGACACCCTGTCTCAAAACAAAACAAAACAAAACAAAACAAAAATCTTTTTTAAAAGGGGGGGGGACAAATGGTGGGATGGTTGGGAGTGGAAGGGTTCTAACACATTGTTTAGTGTGTGGGCCTCATACAAGGAGCACTGTGACACAGGAATAAGGCCTTGTTCTCATGTACAGGTGAAGGCATGATCAGAGCAAGGGCGTCAGTGCACCCTGTCCCCATCTTTCCATCTCTGTTCCACACAAATGTCACCCAGAAGCTCCAGCTGTGAGAATTCTAGGAGTGATTAGCACCACCACACTAACAAGTTTACTTCTTTGCTTGTGTCTTCCAGTCAAAGATTATAAAGATTAGGACAAGTTGTATACTATTTTAGCCTGTTTCTTCTTTTATAATTGAACTTTACCCTACATCATTGCCTCCCAAGACATGAAGTGGGTGTGTGCAGTAAGGGTGAGACCCTGCAGAGATTCATAAGCAGCTATCTTTTCCAGCTACAGTTCTCCAGCCTTTGGGTGACTGTTAGGCAGGGCCTGAATTTAAGGAGGTATCTCCTCACTCCAATACACATGTGTTCAAGGCTCGGTATTTAGTTTGTGGCACTACTGGGAGGTGGTCTCTAGTTTTAAGGAGCCATATGCCTTGGGAATCACTTGGCAGATCTGTAAAAACTACTCTATGTCATGTACATATGCATATATGTACAGACATGGATTCTACACGTCACCCCTGATTTCTTGTGGGCTTGCTTCTAGATGGCTGTATCATATTGGCTTTGCTGTAACAGAATGTCTGGCAGAATCAATTTAGGGAATTACATATTTTGGCTCACAGTTTCTTTCCATCATGGGAAGGATGGCACTAGGTAAGACAGTGACATTTGTGGCAGCAGAAGGATGTGGCAGATGTTCACATCATGGCTGACCAAGCAAAAGAGTAAAGCAGAAACTAGGGGCCAAGTATATCCTTGAAAGGCTTGCCTCTAGTAGCCTGCTTCCTCAATCAAGGGTATACCTCCTAAAAGTTCCACAACCTCACCAATAGTGTCAGCAGCCAGGGAACAAGCATTAAAAACCCGAGCCTGCAGAGGACACTTCAGATTCAAACCATAAGAATGACCATTTGTATCATATCTTCTTCTAGGGACAAGCTCTCATTCTTTTCCTCCATCTCCCCTGTACTGGTTGGCTGTGTGTCAACTTGATACAAGCTAGAGTCATCAAAGAGGAAGGAGCCTCAGTTGAAGAAATGCCTCCATGTGATCCAGCTGTAAGGCATTTTCTCAATTAGTGATCAATGGGGGAGAGCCCAACCCATCGTGAGTGGAGCCATCCCTGGGCTGGCGATCCTGAGTTCTATAAGAAAGTAGGTTGAGTAAGCCACGAGGAGCAAGCTAGTAAGCAGCACCCTCCATGGCCTCTCCATCAGCTCCTGCTTGACAATTCAGCCTTGCTTGAGTTCCTGTCCTGACACCCACCAATGATGGACTATAAACTGGAAGTATAAGCTGAATAAACCCTTTCCTCCCCTACTTGTTTTTGGCCATGGAATTTTATTGCTTGCAACAGAAACCCTAGCTAGGACATCCTCTATTTCTAGTCCAATCCCAAGACTCCTGTACTCAGTAAGTCCAGCCATAAGACCTTTCATTATACTTCAGCTTCAGATGACATGAGGCTGCTTCTAGTTCCAAGTCACAGACCAATGCCAGTTATACCATTCAGAGGCTTTGCATTCCAGACTGACAATCACATTTTTTATTCATTATGAACCATTGTTATTAGCACCAGTTTCCAAACCTCTGCCAGGTCTGGGAAGAGAGTCGTAAAGGCCCCACCATGCAGACATATATTTCTTAAAGATAAGAATACAACATTCCCAGGTTACCTCTTCCCAGATGTTTGTGGAATAATTTTAACATTTTAACAGTTTTAATAGGAAAATTTCAAGTATTTTGTTTTGGAAGAAAAATCAGCAGTCCAGGTTGGAAATAAAGCATGCCGTTTTTCACTGAACTGTTTGCACCGTGGATCGGCTTCCTCTCTGCCTCCGGCTTGGATTCCACCCCTGGGAAGCTCCTGAGGCCCAACTGTCATGGAGGTGGTCTCATTTATGTTTATCTTCTTTCCCCTCTGACTAGCTCCTGGCTTCCCCAACTCACAACAGTGATCAGGCTATGGGATTCTCTTCTTGCACTGACCGCCTCAATCGAAGGTCTGGGTTGAACACAGAAAAGAGAAGTTACTGCAGATGCACACATCCCCAGCTTAAGGGCTTCCTCAGGGTGGGCAGGAAGACTCCAGTACTTCTCACTTTCCTTTTGAGTTTCTAGACTCTCCCTTGACCTCCCCTCATTGGCTGTTGTCAGTAAATACTGTTTTAAAAAAAAAATAAGTGCAGGATTGGAGGGGTGACTCAGTAGAAAGAGTGCTAGTTGTACAATCATGAGGACCAGAGTTTGGATCCCAGAACCCATGTATCAAGCCAGGTTTCCCATACATGCCTATATACTCAGATGTCAGAGGGAGGGACAAAGGCTGGGGGATCACTGGAGCTTGCTGACTCCTAGCCTAGCTAAGAAGAAAATGCAAGTTTCAGGTTCAGGGAAAGAACCTGTCGAAAAGGTATAGGTAGAGAGTGAGAGTGGACACACAACTCCCTCTTCTGCTTTCCCTGCACATGTGCGTGTGCACACACATACACCACACACACGCTAACAGTCACACACAAAAATACATAATTAGTCTCAAAGAATGAGCAGGTTGGTTTGTTTCCTCCCCAGCGTCCATTCCCCTTCTGGCAACAGACCCTGACCTGGGACACAGAGCTGCTTGTTCTCAGTCCCCATGATCTGTACGGTTGTACCTGCAGCACAGTAGCTAAAACACGTGACTTGGGTATGGCTATAGGCACTGCCACATTTTCATAGTCAGGTCAATGGGCTTGTGGATGAACACATCAGACTGAATGCAACTGATGGGAAATTTCTAAATCCCCTCCTCTTTCCCACCAGATGGGACCTGAAAAGCGGTGAGGCGTTGGCGACGCTATTTTGCCATCCTTACAAAGTGGCTGATGTGTAAAGAGCTAAACATGTGACCCGAACAGACAGAAACAGAGTTCTAGTGACACCGTGAGCTTCTAGGCCAGAACAAAAGCAACATCATCCGAGGTCAGGCTTGCCACTGAAGAGTGACAGCACACCCTTCACTTTGGGCTATGTCACTGGGTCTCTGTCTGTGGCAGTTCTGGTTGGTACTTACCAGGAGCAGCACCAAGTTCCTCCAAATGCAGAGGGCTTTGTTGCTGAAAATAAAGAAAGCAGACAGCCACGTCACTGGAGGGGGAAATGCAGACATTAAGTTTCTTGCACAGATGGTACAATCTGTGAGCCTGACATTATTTTAAAACGAAGGAGTAATGGTTGAGATGAGTCAAGACCACAGAAATATCCAAGGTGTTTAGATTTTAGCAACAGATACTGCATTCATTCCATGGGTATTTACTGAGCATTTGTCACATGTCAGCTAATATATTAGAATCTGGGGTGAGTTGAGATGGGCAGTGATGACAGTATTAATTTACTGATAGTAAATTATGTTGTCAACATTCTGAGTTGAGCACAGTTTACCTTTTACAGGTACATTCCAGGACACCAATTGTTATGGTTTGTATATGCTCCGCCCAGAGACTGGCACTATTAAAGGGTATGACCCTGTTGGAGTAGGTGTGTCACTGTGGGTGCGGGCTTTAAGATCCTCATCCTAGCTGCCTGGAAGTCAGTATTCTGCTAGTAGACTTTAGATGAAGATATAGAACTCTTAGTTCTGTCTGCACCACACCTGCTGGGACACTGCCTTGATGATAAAGGACTGAACCCCTGAACCTGTAAGCCAGCCCCAATTAAATGCTGTCCTTTATAAGACTTGCTGTGGTCATGGTGTCTGTTCACAGCAGTAAAACCCTAACTAAGACACACCAATGAAGATTGGCAAACAATCTTTTTATGAGCTTGATACAAGAATATCTATTAACAGCATGTTATGGGGGCAGAAGTACACAAAGCACTTACAACAAATAGGTCTAGGGTGTGTCTCAGACCACTTGCTTGGCATGCACAAGACCCTAGTTTCTATCTACAGCACTACAAAATTACAGTTTTTTGGTTTTTGTTTTTTGTTTTTTTGAGACAGGGTTTCTCTGTGTAGCCCTGGTTGTCCTGAAACTCACTCTGTAGACCAGGCTGGCCTCGAACTCAGAAATTTGCCTGCCTCTGCCTCCCAAGTGCTGGGATTAAAGGCATGCACCACCACTGCCCAGCAGAATTACAGTTTTTAATACGTTTCATTCAATATCTGTTTTGGTACTCAAAAAAACTCCAAACAACTCAAGTGTCTAAACATGTCCAGAATGCAACCATGTCCAGGATACAGTGTTCAGTGAGAGGAAAGGTAGAATACCATTTGGATATCATGCTATGATTATAAACATACAAAATCCGTACTTTCCATACTCCATTTATCAAAGTCTGGGGGGACAAAGGTGTGATTGCTGATGCCCCGGTAAAGATCTGGAAGAATGTGCACTAAAGGGCTAACTATTCAGTGGGATACTCTTGGTATTCCTGGGTGATTTAAAACAAGTGTGAACTCCAAGAAAGCAGCTCATTATTCAGCTCACAGTGACCTATAACTTGGACCACAGCCTGCCATGCAGGCATTAAGCAAACGATATACATATACATATGCATCATATACATATACATATGTATATATAATATATATATATATTATATATATACATGTACATATAATTAAAAGCACAGAAATGCTTAAGACAGAAAGCGAAGGGTCCTACACAGGTGGAGTGGAACGCACCTGTAATCCCAGAACTCAAGAGGCTAGAACCTGGGCTATACAACAAGAAAGCCTGTTACGTAGAACTGCCCCCCCGCCACCTCCCCAAAGTTTGGTGTCTGCTCCCCAATACACTTGTCACAAGGATGCAGGTGTGTGTCCCCAGGGCAGCTGCGGCCTCACCTCTACCTCTCTCCTTTCCAGGACAAGTGCACTGGGGTTGGCTCTCTTCTCCATATCCTGAAGCTTGGTTAACTTTTCTATCAGGAACATCTTATCTTTGCCCTCCTGCCAAGAAGGAAAAATTAAGAGTGAAGCATGGAAAACATATGCTTGTGTGAGGTGAAGAAGGTATGAATAAAAAGGGGTCCACGAGCTGGAAGGAAATGGCCACCATACTTCTAGTGAGAGAAGTTATCTGTGTTAGCTGAGATCTGTAATTCAACAGTTCAAAAAGAAACAGAGGGAGTGTTTCTTCTCCCAGGAAGCTGGGATCGCTCACCTGTGAGCCCAGGAAGGTATGAACTATTCCTCCTATGTGGGGAGCCAGGTAAGCATATCTTCTCCTCTACACAGGCTCTGTCACCCCAACTTCACACAGGCATGATTGTCCCGGCTTCACACAGGCATAAGCACTCCAACTTCATGCCTGTTTCTCCACTGATTTAAACATCCTGCTTGTAACAATTACCTCAACGACCTTTGAGTAAGTGCCGCTCACATTAATATTCCTGTGGCCTCTGCTTCAAGATCACTTTCTATTTCCCTCCTTGCTGTTCCATTCACCCACCAGACTTCCCCCAGAAGGAAGGACTGTCCCCAGGAATGATAATCTTTCAGGTGGTTGCTAAACCATCAGGAATGCGGCCTATCCAGCAGAAGTGGGCTTCTGGGGGCGGGTCTTGGAGGTGACACCTGCTTCTGCTTCTAGCCCAACTTCTCTGCCTCCTGACCTGCCAACACATGAGGGGTCTCATGCCACATGATGGCAGCATCATGAACTATGCCCTACTTTCCCTGCCATAATAGACAGAAACTATGAGCCAACAAAAATACTTCTTTCTCCGGATGCTTCTGGTTAAGTATTGCGTCACAGTGATGAGTGAGGTAGTTAATGCATAAACATATATATCATATTTGCAGGGATGAAATGAGATTATATAAATGCCAATGGTGGCTGAAACCATAGCTATTATCAGTGACATGCTCACAAGTGAGTTGCATCACTGGAACCTATAAAAAGGACAAGCGTGGTGGCATGCACTTGTAATTCCAGCAGGGAGGAAGTGAAGGCAGGCAGGCCCCTGGGACTAAACTGGCCAGCCTGCCTGCCCTTTTGGCAAGTTCCAGGCCAGTGAGAGACCTTGTCTTATTCATTTATTTTTAAATGTAGACAGAGTCTGAGGAATGACCCCCAAGGTTGTCCTCTGGCATGTACATACACATACATGTGTACCTGCACACAAAAGTACTTACATGTACACACATGGGTGGGTGATGATGTCTTGGAGATTCATTGTACTATTTATTCTTTCTATCTTGGAATATGTTTGGGAATTTCTATTATACTCTTGACAGAGGAGCAAGAGGGAGAAAAGAGGTATTACATGGAAGGGGTACAGGGGGAAAAGGGGGGGGGGGGCAGGAGAGTCTTACATTGATGATCTGTTCATGGAGCAGCCGGATCATGACCTTCCTCCCCTCTGTGATCTGCCAGTAAAGATAGGTGATGATTCTGGAAGAGAAGAAAATGGCATACACTCTTGGCAGTGTTCTGAGGCTCCATGTTTTAGTGGGGGTACAGAAGGACCGGAATATTTGCTTGCAAATGGGTTTTGACCCAAGTATGTCCCTGAGAAGTCAAAATGGGGTAGCAGGCTAAGTACTTTAGAGCAGTGGTTTTCAACCTGTGGGTCAAACCCCTTTACACAGAGTTTACCTAAGATCATAAAAATACATATATTTACATAATGATTTGTTGTTGTTTTGTTTTTTTCTGAGACAGGGTTTCTCTGTGTAGCCCTGACTGTCCTGGAACTCACTCTGTAAAGCAGGCTGGCCTCAAACTCAGAAATCCACCTGCTTCTGTCTCCCAAGTGTTGGGATTAAAGGTGTGTGCCACTACTGCCCAGCTACATAATGATTTGTAACAGTAGCAAAATTACAGCTATGGAGTACAAAAATAATTGTATAGTTGGGGGTCACCACAACACGAGGAACTGTATTAAAGGGTTAGGAAGGTTGAAACTCACTGCTTTAAAGCAGTATTTTCTCAACATGGCTGCACACCTGTGTGGTAGAAATAAGCCTCATATCATGGCTGGCCCTTAGATCAAACAGGCACACATTTTCTGCGCATCCACATTTTTATTTTTTTATTTTTTATTTTTGGGTTTTTCGAGACAGGGTTTTTCTATATAGCCCTGGCTGTCCTGGAACTCACTCTGTAGACCAGGCTGGCCTCGAACGCAGAAATCCGCCTGCCTCTGCCTCCCAAGTGCTGGGATTAAAGGCATGTGCCACCATTGCCTGGCTCCACATTTTTAAAACATATAAAGTTTGAGTGTGTAGCCAAACTATGTGATTTGCACAAGTGCTGTTCAAACTTAAAGTGATGTACATTTCTTGGAATTCTTTTCTTTCTTTTTTCTTTTGCAGACACATATTCCACATATTTGGGTTTAGTAGAACTTGAGATTCTGCAGTGTGTGTGTGTGTGTGTGTGTGTGTGTGTGTGTGTGCACATGTATGTGTGTGTACATATGTGTGCACGTGCATGCACATTCCTGTGAATGCATGCATGGAAACCAGAGTTCCAAGTCTAGCATCCTACTGGATTGCTCTCCACCCTATTTTGTTCTTCAGACTCTCCCTGGAGCTTGTACTCACCAACTGGTAGGCAGCTGGCCACTGAGCCTCGGGGATCCCCCTATCTCTGCTCCCCTAGTGTTACATTGTCATATCTGGCTTTTCGGGTCATGAACTCAGATACACATGCCCACACAGTGAGGACTTTACCACTGAGCCATCCCAACCCCCAGATTCTGGGTTTCTATCAAGCTTCTGGTGTAATAAACACAAGCACTTTGTATTTGTGTATGATTTCTATGCACAGCTTTAAAAACTCTTAAGATATTCAGAGTGGTGAATGTCTTTTGAATTCACATCATCAGATGTTTGGTGGCTCCAGGCCTTACAGATGGAGGACTAGTTATCACACAGATAAGGCATGGTTGAAGAGCTGGACATAGGCTGAAACAGGAGGATTGCAAATTCAAGGCCAATCTGGCTCACATAACATTCTGTCTCAAATAAGGCAATAGGTGGGCTACTTAGTCCTTGTCTCTTGTGCCCTTATAGAGAAGGGAAGTGCTGGAAACAGAATTAAACACCAATAGCCAAAAATTGATAAAGAATGCTCTCCCACATACATTACCCTGGGCTTCCTGAGTTGCAACCTTTATCATAAACTGGACATCACAAATAGATAATTCCTGAGCTCTGCTAGTCATTTTAGCAAATTGTTAGCTATGAGGAGGAGATTATGGCAGCCTCCAAAGTCAAAGCCAGTCAGAACTACAGGTGACACTTGGGTCTTGAACCTGGCATCTAAACTGCACTTTGCAGGCCTGAGCTCTTCACTTGCCAGGTTGATGCCATCCAGGTCCAGGATCAGAACTGACTGAGACAGTAGGCTAGGTAGCGGGTGCCTGTGGTGTTAAAGGATTGCTTTGTGTAAGAAAAAATCTTCTCCCTGTCACATCCACATTTGGTGTCAGAATAACAAAGGGAAACAGCAACAGGGCCAGTGAAGGAGGCAGAGGCAGCAGGTCTGGAGGCCATTCTAAAGTGCCAGTCACAGCTGCTGCTGCTGCTGCTGCTGTGGTGTGGGGGCAGGGAGCATCATGGAGAGCTAGGAGCCTCTGCCTCCACTATCAGGCTGTGCAACATGGAGCCTGTAGCAGCATTCGACCTATAACTGAGTTATTGCCCTTATCTGCAAAGCACAGACATTGTTCTGTAATCCATAGCTGACTCTAACGGTCTGAGCCCTTGAGTTCTGTGTCTCTTGACAAGGAGCAGGCCTGTCTAATGCCATGGGTCTAAGCTGCAACAAGCTGGCCAACCAGTTTTTCCGTGCAGGAAAGTGAGTCCAGCGTGTATGACTCTTCATAAGAAGGCAGAAATGGATAGTTTTAAAAATTAAAATGCAAAAACCCTAAATGTCAACAAAGCCTAGGCCAGTTTTATATCTCGCAGCCTCCAAAGGAAATTTTCTGAGAATTCTCACACATTTTCATTCTTTTTAAAAATTGTATTTTGATATTCTTTGGTGGTTTTTTGTTTGTTTGTTTTGTTTTTCCCAGTACTGAGGATTAAACTCTGGGTCTTACACATGTTAAGTCAGGCTCATGCCCTAGCACTGAGCTATATCCCTGGCAAAAAGGGAGAAAGTAAGTATGCTATCTTTGTAGAGCATACAAAAAAAGCTTAGATATGAAAATATTAAATGTGGCTGGAGAGATTGCTCAGCTGTTAAGAGCACTGACTGCTCTTCCAGAGGTCCCGAGTTCAATTCCCAGCAACCACATGGTGGCTCACAATCATCTGTAATCCGATGCCCTCTTCTGGTGAGTCTGAAGACAGGAACAGTGTCCTCATAAATATTAAAAATTTATACTAAATATTAATATTTTTTAAAATATTAAATATTTATATAATATGCTTATATAAAATGACCATTTATTTAATGATATAATATTTGTTATATTAAATACTAAACAAAAATATTAAATGACATTTTACAGACTATTCAAGGGCTATTCAAGAGCTGGAGAGATGCCTCAGCAGGTAAGAACACTGACTGCTCTTCCGAAGGTCCTGAGTTCAAATCCCAGCAACCACATGGTGGCTCACAACCACCTGTAATGAGATCTGACGCCCTCTTCTGGTGTGTCTGAAGACAGCTACAGTGTACTTAAAATTATAATAATAAGTAAATCCTTGGGCAGGAGCAAGCAGGGCTGCAGTGAGCAGAGGTCCTGAGTTCAATTCCCAGCAACCACATGATGGCTCCTCACGACCATCTGTACAGCTACAGTGTACTCATATACATAAAATAAATAAATACATCTTATAAAAAAATAAAAAGACAAAAGAAAACTATTCAAGGGAAGAGTTGAGACCATCCTGGCCTCACTGCTCTACATCCCAAATGAACATCCCTAGGATCATTGTCATCTCATGTCAACAAAGGGTTCCTAAGAACCTTTAGCTTCTCCCCCTCTCACCTCCTGAGGAACCCCACTTACAGCACAATGAGGGTGAGAATGAAGAAGAAGTGCACACTTCCAATGAGGTTCTGGTAGATCCAGACGACCCACAGGTAGCCAGGCCTGTGGCTCAGGGTGTCGATCCAGCTGTAAATGGATTGGATGAAGGAAGGTAGACCTCGGAATGGGCCGCAGTCAGCTGAAGGTTTCAATCTGAAGACAAAACCAGAAAACCATCTGCTGCCTGAGACTCTGATGCAGGCATTTCAGAATCAAGGAGTCCCTTCTTGGCTTGGGCTCTAGACACAGAAAATCTTGCCTGCTTTCCCCACACTCTACTTCCGTGGAAGGCATTCTCACTCAGCCTTGCCTGGTGTTGCCTGCTACCTGAGGACCAATTCTCAGAGCAGTGGTATCACCAACTACAGTGGCCAATCCAGACTCCAGGCAATGATATAGCATAGCAGTATCTTGGGAGCAATCAAGAGAGTTTTTCTTGGCAATGAGATTTAAGACCCACCAAGAGGGAAGCTCCTTAGCTATGGAAGCCACGTGTGACATTGTGTTCGGCTGCTGTCAGCTGTTACAGATGAGTAGAAACTAGAAGATTAAGAAGGTGTGTGAGGGGCTGGTAAGATGGCTCAGTGGGTAAGAGCACTGACTGCTCTTCTGAAGGTCCGAGTTCAAATCCCAGCAACCACATGGTGGCTCACAACCACCCATAATGAGACCTGACATCCCCTTCTGGTGTGTCTGAAGACAGCTACAGTGTACTTATGTATAATAATAAATGAATCTTTTTTTTTTTTAAAAAGGTGTGTGTGTGTGTGTGTGTGTGTGTGTGAGTATAGAGATGACTCAGCGATTAAGAGCACTGACTGCTCTTCCAGAGGTCCTGAGTTCAATTCCTGGAAACCATAGAGTGGCTCACAATCATTTGTAATGGGATCCAATGCCTTTGGTGTGTCTGAACACAGCAACAGTATACTCACATACATAAAATAAATACATTGTTTAGAAAAAGAAGAGGAAGAAGAGAGGGTGGGAAATAGATATGACAAAAGAAGTGAGGATTGGGAAAGGATAAGTGACTCAGAGGTTCAGAACACTTGCTATTCTTGCAGAGGATCAGGGTTTAGTTCCTAGCACCCACATAGTGTCTCAAAACCATCTATAGCAATTCCAGAAAAGCTCAGGCCCTCTTTTGTTCTCTGCAGGCACCAGGGAGACACATAGTGCTCATACACACAAAAAAAGTTCATATAGACAAACTGTGAACCATGGAATGATGGACAGAAACGTGGGCCTCAGAAAGGAGAGGGGTAAGGGATCAGCAGCAGTCAGGGTTGTCTAGGATGCTTAGATGAATTGACCTCGGAGCTGAGACTCAAATGGGGAGAGCCCTTCAGAGAGAGAATGCTGACCGTGTGGAAAGGGGCTCATTGGGCCCTAGAAATGGAGCAGGAGTTGTGGGGTCGCAGTGAGATGGTATCCAAGGGAGAAGCCAGCTCAGCCAGGACCTCTGGCTCACTTCAGTCAAGTTTCCTTCTAGTTGTGGAGGAAGTGGCCTCTCCCAGTTTGGGAAGCTTGAAGACTTGGCAGAAGTGAGAACATGGTTTCTAAATATGGTGTAGGATGTACAGAATAAATCCAGGGTAGGATGTATTCCTTCCATTGGTCCTTGTATCTGCGGGCTACCCCAGGAACATGAGCTGAGCTCTGTCTTAAGCATAGTTTCTATTCTCGTGTTTACCAGCTGAGAGTCATACTGACCCTGGGGAGACTTCCTCTGCCAGGACAAGGCTAGGAAGCATGACTACTTATGTAGACAGATACCCCAAATGTAGTCGCAGCACAGCACCTCTTTTAACAGGTTTTCATGGTTGGAGCATGTTCCCAGGCTCCAGTCACCCCACGGTCAGGATCTCAATGACCTATAATAGCCCCCAAGGCTGTAGAACCTTCTAAAAAGACCCAAAGTGGCTGTCCCTAGCCTTGCTACCTTGCCTCGTCTGTTCCTTCCCCTAGAAACTGCAGTAAAGGCTCTTGTCCGTCAGTCCATCTCCCTCCTGACTACCCTGTCTGCCTTTTCCTCATGTGGCCCTGCATAGCATGGAGAGCCTTCCCTTCTTGGGAACGGTGGATAACGATCTACGATTTCAGTGGCAACTGTCTTCATATCTGGATGATTAAACCCATGTTTAAAACCAGACATCTATCCACCCCATCACTAAAACGTCAGCCTAAGCCACAGTCCTTACCTCCAGATGGTGATAGCCAGGGTGCACAGCACCCCCGTGAAGGACGGGAAGAAGAGCAAGAAAATGAAGAAGGTTATCATCTGGGAGGCCCGCCAGGCCTTGCTTGGAGGCTGAAAGTTCATCATCAGGCTGACCTGACGGGGAGAGACGGAACTCCTTCCACCTGCTGCCACAGAACAACCCCTGGGACCCCACCAAGGGCCAACTCTCCCACCATCTACTTACAGCCTCCCGGTTTTGACTTCCTGACCCCTCCCCACAGCCCTTTCCCAGCTGGGATCTCCCCCTGCCCCAAGGTCATAAGTTACCAAAGGAAAGTAATTGGTTGCCACTTGGGTCCAACTCACGTTTTTGACATAGAACATAATGAAGAGAGTGATCATTTGGATAAAAGGCAGCAGAGGGCAGAAGAAAATTCCAAGCCTGTGAGGAAAACAGGAGTGTCAGAGACCTGGGGAAACACGAGAATAGGGTGCAGAGGCCAGGGAGAGAATAGTGTCTCCCTGAAATTCATATATGAATTCCCAACACACACACACACACACACACACACACACACACACACACACACACAC
>JADRCD010170546.1:0-16959 GCA_019843815.1 Montemys delectorum | reverse complement strand
TTGGATTTTTCACCATGAACACAAAGTTGCAAGTAATTCTCATTTGCATGGTGATGGGACTTTATTTTTCCCAGAAGCAATGTGTCAAAACTCAGGGGAAAAAAAAAGAGGCATTTCTTAATAATGATTAATCAGCTGTTTCACAAAGGAAAAAAAAAAAAGAAACAAAACAATTAAGAAAATGAAATACTAAAGTAATGGGGGGAGGTAGTCTCCTGAAGGTGGACCACACCCAGTAAACCTTGACAGCGTTTCCTCTTATCCACCACATAAAAGTAAGCTGCTCTTTCCAAGAGGCAAAGAGCACAGGGAGAGAGGACTCGGCTGTGTCAGGAGACACCCAGAGAGGTGAGGCTGGCCTGGGCTATCAGGGGCTTCACTGGGTTCACCCATACTACAGGGGTTACCGTTGTGTATGACTTGTGTTGCCCAAGATAATGAATGAGGTTTTTTTTGAAATGTAGAGGCATGCCACAGTGTGTGTGTGTGTGTGTGTGTGTGTGTGTGTGTGTGTGTGAATTTTCTCATACCTTCTTTTTTAACAAAAGGAGATGGAGAAAAGAAAGAAAGAGGAAAGAGCAGAAAATAGAGTATGAAGGAATTAAATAAACTGTGGAATTTTCATTCCAGGAGCCTAACCTTTTGCAGTATTAACTACCTTTTTAAATATGAAGTACATTTCCTGGTTTCCTGGGACCTGGTCAGAAATGGGTTCCTGTCTGGTGTGAAGCTGTGATCTCCAGGGGAGATAGCAGGAGAGAACCTGCTTTGTAAATAGGAATGGGAGCCTTGGCCATAACGGGGGAGGGTACAGAGGTCAGCTGACCATCAGCTCTGGCAACCTATTTTATTCCCCTAATTCTTAGTTCCCTCCTTGGTAAGACAAGGAGGGGAACAAACCTTGGCAGGAGGGTAGGTGTCCACTTAACAAGGTAACTGTGCCGACATTTTCTACAGTAGCCAGCATGCCTGCTGAGTAGGGCAAGTGCTGCCTCCTGCTGTACCTGAATGGCCCAAGATGGCCGGGCCTCTTTTAGACTCGGGAGGGCGGAGCTGCCTACCAACTCCCCTTGCTGAAGGGGTTTATCTCTTTGTTTTGCCAGAGAATTAGAAAATCAATCTCTGCAGTCTAGGTAGACAACTGACTTCCACTTTTGCCGAAGACATGAAGGCACAGTGCTGCGCGTCTCACTGGCTCCTGGGAGTGACGTTCATTCTCTGCTCAGTTCATATCTACAGTCTTAAGAGATGTCTGATTTCTGTGGACATGCGCCTCATAGGGAAGAGTTTCCACGAGATCAAGAGAGCCCTGGTGAGCATGGGTTGTCTGAAGGAGTCAGTATGCTCTACCTTACATTTTAGAGCACAAGGCAACTTCCTGCCTGTTTCTTGGTAGGGATCCTGAAAATGTAGAGGATTCTCATTGAGGTCTGTCCTGTTCTTCACAGCAAACTAAGGACACCTTCAAAAATGTCACCATCCTGTCCACCCTGGAGAACCTGAAGAGCATTAAGGTACCAATTGGTTTGTGTCTCTTGTGCTAAGAAACAAATCCCTGCTGGGTACTCTCTTATAATTTTGGTTGTGAGCCCAGCTTTTAACGGCTGAGTCATTTCTCCAGCCCAATACTTTCTTAATGGTCTAGCCTTCTTTGTCATCTGAGCAGTTTGGGCACATCAGTATCCCAATGACTTTGAAATCATGGGCATGGATGGCCAAAGAAGTGACACTTCATCAGAGGGTAACAGAAGTACCGGGTGCTTCAATGGGGCAGGATTTCAGTGGCTCGGTGGTGGTTTTTGGGAAAATCCCATGGGGATTTAGAATGAAAGAGAATGAAACGGAGTCATTTAAAAGCTGGGGTGGGGGGAGTGTAGATAAGTAGATAAAGGCTTAAGATACAGGGGAAACGGGTGTAGTATCAGTGAAGTCAGGCTGGTGTGGCAGGGACAGCGTGCAAGCATGTTGAGATGCAAAGGACAGGCAGAATAGTAGGGGACTGAGAGAGGCAGACGCTTCTGGAACTAGGCTGAGCCTTGGCTTTCTGACAGGGACAGCAGAGAGGCTGAGGGGGCTTCTGAGATTCAAGTTACATGACAGGATTAGTATAGAATGTTTGGTAATGAGCTTTACAATGGGGGCTCGTTGGGAAGGCAGTAGGATGCCGGGGCCAGCCCCAGCCTCCAGAACAGGTGTAGATAGATCTTACCAGACAGCTTGCTACCCTGGTTCTCCACTTTACAAAAAGAGCCTGTCAGGTACCTTTAGAGTCATCTCTCAGCCGGGTGTGTGGGACACACCCATCCTCTCATCATTTGGGAGGCAGAGGCAGGAGGGTCATTACAAGTGTGAAGGCTGTCTGTTCAATTTTATGAGTTCCAAGCCAGCCAGGCTTATGTTGATGCATAAACCCAACTTTAGTTCCGAGGGAGTAAGCGATAGTTTATTCTGGGGGTCACTTATGAGCGACTACAGCCTGGGATCCAGGTTATACCAGAAACAGTCTTGCAAAGCAGTACAGTTTCATGGAGTTCGTCTAATAACAAAAGAAAGTCATAAATTAAGGCGTACATTTTAAAATGTATTGGTGGAAACATAAGGCAGGCAAGTTATAGACAATTGTGGAGAATCTGCCATGGGCCTCAGATGCTCTTTTTTTGACCTTTTTAGTTTGGGGAACACTAGTGATCTGTTAAGTATATTCTGAAAGCTTCTCCTGATAGTCACAGGTGCTAGGTCAGACACAGAGGTGAAAGGCTACCCAGGGCCTAAAGATAGCCCAGGATGTCCCCAGTCACAGAAGGTCCGATTAGTCGAGCAGCCTTCTAGACTCTTCATCACAGCTTAGGCTTTTTCTCCTGGCAACTTCCAGGTCACCGTTGTCAAGACCCTGCTTCAAAAAGCAAAACAAATTAAAAAACACAATAAAACAAACAAAACAAAAACCCCCAACTGCTTTGACCTCTGGCTCTATTGTAAACGTGACGTACATTGATGTAGGTGTTGAGTGCTTACAAGACAGACTGAAAGTATGTATCTATGAGGATGGGGACTGTGAAGCACAAGAGAGTGACGAGTCAATGACTAAGCCAGGAACAGGTCACGTCCCTTCGAAGTTATGTCTCTGTTTCCAGACTCTTCCTCCTCTTAAGCTTCAGAAACGGCTGACACGGAGTAAGGAAAGGAGTTAGTGACTTTGGATCTTTGTTCCCCCTCTTTTCCTTTTCTCTCTCCCTTCCTTTTTCTTTTAAAAATTTATTTGTGTGGATGCATGCGTGCGTGCGTGCAAGTGTGTGTGCGTGTGTGCACACGTGCGCTTGTGAAAAAGAAAGTGACAGGGGGATCTTTTGGTCCTCTCCTTCCTTCATATGGATTCTGAGGGTGGGACTCAGGTTCTTAGTTTGTTGACCGCTGAACCCCCTTGCTTCCTTCCTTCCTTTCTTCTCTCCCTCCTACCTCTCCTTCCTCCCCTCTTCCTCCCTCCCTCCCTTCATCAGTTCCTCCTTCCTTCCTTCTTTCCTTGTGTACGGGTTCTTTTTTTTTCCTAATGCCACAGTCTTTAATAACACAGAGGTGTGCAAATGTTTCCTCCGGCTCAGCGGACCAGTGAGAGAGAACAGACAAAGATCCAGCATTCTGACCAGCCTGCTACTACTGTCTAAGAAAAGCTACCCTCAGGGCTAGAGGCAGAGGAGTAAATCTTGGGCGGTACTTCCTGAAGCCTGCAGAGTGCCAATTGCTAGAAGGATGCTACTCTGCTTCTCTGGGCTGTGCTTTGAGCATCTGGAGTCTTGTCTTAGAAGCATCTGCTTTCCATTGCAGCCCTTTGACCTTCCCAGATGCGCCCGTCACTCTCTGGTCCCGCAAACCCCACCCTGCCCCCAATTTAAGGGGATGAACTGCAAGAGAACCCAGTAGTGTGGTCCAGGGCTCGGTGGCTAAGATGAATATATTGGTCATGCCTGGTATGATAACTGATGTCCAGGAGCCAAGGACGTTGTGGGCTGGGAGACTACAGAGCTGACAACCTTAGCTTGTGGGATACAAACCATCTCATAAAGGAGGCACCTGGCTCTTGGAAGGATTTAAGAGTTTCCCGATATCATGCTGGGGATTCATTGCTGTGGAGCAAGCCTTATCTGCGGTAGGATCCAAGCCTTATTCTTTGTAAATATAGCCCTTGGCTGTAGTAGCTTGGCTGTGGGAAGTGTGAAAGAATACCCTGAATTTTAGAAAAAGAACACTTAGTTCTTTTACTCGTGCTTTGTTTCTGAAATCTTGAGAGCAGAGGGCCTCCAAGGGTGTGCTGTAATTTGTGTTTGTAGCCTGTAGATGTATGCTGCATGACCAACAACCTGCTGACATTCTACAGAGACAGGGTGTTCAAGGACCATCGGGAGACAAGCCTTGAGGTCGTGAGGAGAATCAGCAGCATTGCCAACTCTTTCCTCTACATGCAGAGAACTCTGGAACAATGTGTGAGTCAGGGCATCGGGCTCTCAAGCTTCGGCTCACATCTGTCCAAAAGGAGCCCAGGGCTTGCAGAATCAGGATAGTTCTTGCCCTGTTATTCACTTCCTGTCCTTTGAGACTTTGCAATGGTCTTGCCAGCCCCAGGGGCTTCCTGCCTCATCAGAAGGCTCTCCTTGTGGAGTGACCGACTGATGTCAGAGCATCTCCTAAGTGTATAGTAGCCCACCAAAGGGACATGCCAAGGGTTGTGTTCTGACCATAAGCACAGCCCTGGACTTTCTGTTTCTGATCCTTTGGAATTTCCACACTAAGACATTCTGGGAAGTCATAGGGTAAGGTCTATCTCCGAGGGTCACTTGTAAGTGCACTGGTCACTTGTTAAAAATCAATCCGAGATAAAGTAAAAATAACTAACAAATAAAAAACTTAGGCTAAGAGAAACCTTAGCTTCCAGACCCAGGGCTGCTGCTCAGTTCCTGTGTGGTGTGATGCTTTCAAGGTAGAAGTTTTTTTTTTTTTGTTTTTTTTTTTTCTGTGTCTCAGATTAAAAAATTATTAGAGAGGGTAATGGCCCCTGTCCTGCTTTAAAAATGACAATAGTGGAATCAAATGGGTATATGTGATCAATTAGTTAACCTTGTGGGGTGTCACATTCAGAGTTATAATAAGGATGGCCTGGTCGTTGCTCTTCCGATGCCAGCCGTATTGACTGTAGATGTCCCGATGTTGACTGTAGATGCGTGAGCAGAAGCTCAAATGCAGAGCTTCTCCGCAAACACACCCTGTTTCCTCCCAGATGCTCTCTCCTAAGCTTTGTCACCCAACCTAGGGAGGAAGGCCACATAGAGAGAGGAGGCAGTTTAAGTGTCCTGTAATGAATGAGTGCTGTCCCCATTGTGTCCCTGAAGGTGCACAGACAATGTCACTGCAGTCAAGAAGCCACCAATGCAACCAGAATCATCCATGACAACTATAATCAGGTGAGATCTGGGGAGGGTATAGGGGAGCTGGAAAAATGAGAGGAGGGTTGAGAGGATGCCGATGTTTCAGCCTTCTCTGCATGCAAACTCATTTATTCTTTCCACCGGTCTTCATTTCAGGCTCATCCAAGTTGAAGCCTGCAAAGTGTTGTAGGTCACTGGACAGTTCTCTGGTCTTCTTCCTCATCCTCCCTCTACTGTTTTCTTATACCTTCATATCAGGCTTGGGGTGCATAAGATATGGTCATATAGAAGGTGCAGTGAAGCCCAGTGGATTTGAAGCTCTTACCCATGAAACATGACACATTCAGCATTCTTATGGTAGGGAGCTAGCTCTTGGCATCCTGCATACTGGTGTGCTCAGTAGTTCTCAAAGGTTGGGAGGGGTGCTGATGTAGGAACAGCTATTGGGGGTGTGTCATCAGCAGATCTGATTAAAGTGTAGAGTCCGGTCAGTAGTTCTACCTTGAAGCCCGAGTTCCTCCTGCTCAATGCTCTCCAAATGACGCCGGTGCTTTGAAGAACAAAGGAGTCAGGACTGTTTTGGAGCTCCGGTTCTGTAGGGGATAGGCTTTATTAATTGATGCTGTAGGGACAGCGGAGATCCAAGAGGTCCGTGCTGTGAGCCAGATATTGTTTCAAGCCCAGTAAAGTGTTGTCACGTTGACTCTTCACAGCAAGGCTCTATGTGTAAACTGCATTAAATAAACCAGAAGATGGAGGCACAGGGGGTTACACGAGTTGGCCGCTTGGTACACACAGGACTTGGTCCCACGCTGAGTGCCTCCAAAGGATGCACCTTTCACCCCTACCACATCCTTTTAGTATGGAAGGGGATGGAACAACCGTGAATTGCATTCTAGGTCTACTTCTTTTATGTGCCGTGTGATGTAGACATCTTTGGGGGACTCAGTGCCTTGATAGATCTGTCGAATGAGGTGTTTCTTCTTTTCTGCTCCATGCTCTCAGAAATAAGACTCAAACTCATAATATATTTACAAATACCTTGGCCGGATAGATAGGCCCTCCCTGTCTAGATCATAACTTAAAACAATCCATTTATTTTAATCTACATTTTTTGCCATGTGGCTGGTTATCTATGTATTTGTTTTGTCACATCTTTCTGGCACTATCCCAGAATCCTTTCTACTTACAGGATGCCCCACCTTCTATTTCCTGCCTAAGTGATAGACACTCAAATTTATTATTGAAGGGGCCCACATCCCTACAGATACAAGCTAGTCTCTCTACATTTGTCTGTAAGGGGCAACACACATTCTCCTTGTTCACTGGAGAGCACTGGAGAGAATCAGACTTCCCAAGAGACAAGAGTGGTTAAGTTGAATTGATGTGAATAGAAGATTAAGAAGACCTGGCTGGAAGGCTAATGTTTCTTGTGAAAAGAAGGAGAAAAAGGAGAAAGGGATGCAGGATGTAAAAGTTTGTGCATAAGGAGCCAAAATGATTTAAACTGCTTGGTTGGTGGGGTGGGAGTGGTGCTAAGCTAGGAGGAAAGTAACTTTTGATTTTGCATGCTATGCGAGAAGTTTGATAAAGAGAAAGGGAAACCTCACAGAATATGGGAACTGTAATATCCAGACTTTGGAGCAGTCAGATCTCATGATGCTATTTTAGATTTCTAATTAAAAATCAATACATCAATTAATTACTTATTTATTTTTTGTTTTAGCTGGAAGCCTCATCTGCTGCCCTTAAGTCTCTAGGAGAGCTGAATATATTTTTAGCCTGGATTGACAGGAATCATCAGGAAACTTCTGCAGCTTGACACTAAACGCCTCGTCTGATTATCTAGAGATACATAACCGACTGAGAGGGTTGTTGTTGTTGGTTTTTTCTTTTTAATTATTGTTGCTGTTTTATTTTGTCTTTGTTTGTTTGTTTTGTGGTCAACAGCTAACTTTGAAGAAGAGAGAGAGATGTGGAAAGCCCCCATAGTTTCTAGAATGAGGGTCTTTTCTGGGAACTTGCTGATATGGAAGAAATACTCTCTTCTGGAACCTTAGGGGGAAAAAAAAACTGGGGTGTGAGTAGATCTCAGCTCCTGGCTGAAGGCTCTGCTCTCTGATCCAGTCTACAATAGCTAAGATGGCTGCTGTGGTATTTATAGCAATATGTGGCTGTTAAGAAATCCCAGATAGCATAGGAACAATGGACAGCCCCTCTAACTTATTGTAAAGCGACTTCTTCCAGGTCTGCGCCGTGCATCCTTTACAGTGCATATTGTACTGACTGACATTTATGAATAAACTGTGGTTTACCTGTGAGAATGAATTGTCTTCTGACTCACCAAAGACTCATCTGTGCAAGTGAAAGAGGCCCCGAAGATGCAGAATAGCTGGGGAAGCTCAGTCCTAGACAGGGATAAAATCAGTCTATGTGGATATATGACAAATCGAAGATGTAGAACATCTGGGGAAGCTTAGTCTTAGACAAGGATAAAATCTATGTGAGTATATGAGAAATCTATGTGGACATATGACTACATTTTTCATTGCTGTAATAAAATATCCGGGCTGGGTAACTTTGTCAATAAAACACATTTACTTAGCTCGTAGTTCTAGAGGGTCAAGGGCATGGGTTGCACTGTCTGGCCGTGGTAAGGATTCCACAGTGGGTGTTGTCACAAGGGAGGGAGCACAGCAGGCAGAAGAGAGCACACTGAGACAGAAGCCAGAGTGATTCACGAACCAGACCTGCTCTTCCTCTTTTTAAAATTCTTTTATTTACTCTTTGAGAATTTCAGACATAGGTGCCAGGTCTCTGTAGCCACTACGGCCATCAGAGTAATGATCCATGGGAGGCAAGAAGGTTGCTTCAATATGACTCAGCAACTGGTGTTGGCTCAAACTTTGGGAGTCTGACCCCCAACTAGCTTATATTAGGCATATTTAAGCGCAGCACAATTTGGTGAAAAATTTCCTCGTAGTAAATAACTCAGCGTGCGCAGCGATGCCTAAGGCACGATCCCATTGGACTTTTTGTAAAGTACATGTGACATCTTCCATAAAGATAGGTTCTATAGACTAAGAAAAACAAGCTCGTGATCGGGGTCTAGGGGAGGCACGGATGTGGCCTCTACCACACGACACTATAACTTGACTGAGAAAAACAAGGTCGCTGTTCTGTTGCTGGGAGGAGACACCATGGCCAAGGCAATTTTTATAAAAGAAGGCATTTAACGGGGAGCTTGCTTACAGTTTCCGACATTTAGTTTGTTATCATCACGGCAGAAAGCATGGTGGTAGGCAAGTGTGATGCTGCAGAAGAAGCTAAGCGTTACGTACTGAGCCATAGGTTCAGAGAGAGAGATACCGGGCACGGTACAGGCTTTTGAAACCTCAAAGCACATTCATAGTGACACATTTTTAAATAGTGTTCCTCCCTGGTGACTAAGCATTCAAATATATGAGCCTATGGGGGCCATTCTTATTCAAACCAACACGTGGGGGTGCTTTTGTAGAAAGTATGAGAACTCCAAAGTCAGGCAGACTTGGTTCCAGCCCTGCATGACTGAGCAAGGTACTTGGTTTCCTCTTGTATAAAACAGTTATTGACATCCATCTGAGAGTGTTGAGTTGATGATACAGTGAGGTAATTCCCCAGTCTCAGCAGGGTGGAAGGTACCATGATAGCATAGCTCTGGTTCTAAAGCATCTCTTGCTCCAGAGAAGTTACTTTGTTTCTTTTGTCTTTAGTGTCTACTGATACCATCATGAAGTCCTGCTTTTTCCCCCCAGCCTCCAACACACTGCACTCTACATAACGAGAAGGGTTTAGAGAAAGGACCCAAGGAGCTGAAGGGGTTTGCAGTCCCATAGGAGGAACAACAATATGAACTAACCAGTACCCCCAGAGCTCCCAGGGACTAAACCACCAACCAAAGAGTACACATGGTGGGACTCATGGCTCCAGCTGCATATGTAGCAGAGGATGACCTTGTAGGTCATCAATGGGATGAGAGACCCTTGGTCCTGGGAAGGCTCTATGCCCCAATGTAGGGGAATGCCCAGGTCAGGAAGTGGGTGGGTTGGTGAGCAGGGGGAGGGGGAAGGGAACAGGTGCTTTTCAGTGGGGAAACAAGGAAAGGGGATAACATTTGAAATGTCAATAAAGAAAATACCTAATAAAGATAAAAAAATGAAAAAAAAAAAAGCAAGACTTTTCCCATGCCTAAGGAGTCTCTACACATTCCCTAGCTCCATCCTCCACACCTATTCTCAGCCATTCTGACCTCCTTCATGATCCTGGACACACCAGGCATGCTATTACCTCACGATCAGTGTGCATCACACATATGCCTGCCTGCAAACTGAAGTGGGATTTCAGCCCCTCACCTCACAAGTCAGGCTTTAATGGAACTGATAGGCTCTTAAGAAACAAAATTGTTTGCAGGGTACTCAATCTCTTCAAGATGACTCTGAACTGCATCTGAGCTGGATGGATAAACAGTTCTAACATTTTTGGTATTTTTCTGACTACCCTAGACTTTCCCAGAGACTTACGATACTTAAACCTTCACGTTCTTCAAGCTTTTAATCCACAGAACCCTGTTAGCCTAACACCCAAGCTCTACCACCAGCAATCTCATGTCTCTTTTGTATTTTCCTAGCATCCTATGTTTGTTTATTGTGTTTCCCAACTTGAATGTCAGCTCCATGAACATGGGGGACAGTTCGTTTTGTGCACTCTCTGGTACTTAGTATGTGTTAAATTCACATTTCTTGAGCAAATGATCTGAACGGGTTAAAGCAATTCTTTTAAGCAAGCATTTACATTTTGTTTGTGTATTCTGTGCCCAAAGGCATAATATATTTTACTATATATGTATTATATTTAATTCTCATAAATCCCATATCAATGCATGAAGCTAGGTTATAAAGGTTACCTCATTGAATGCCAGTAGTAAAGATAATTATACCTCAAGGATGATAGTGGGGTAAGAGGTGAAAGTAAAGTCTCTAATGCCATGCAGCTCGTACATAGTAAAGCTACTCTTGTATCCCAAGAACACGGTTCCAGAGTGAACAGTAACACTTAGCAATGGACATGTTCTGAAGCAGTCCTGGCAAACACTGAGGTGCGAACTTAGGTTTTTCTCCCAAACTCCAGCTTTGTCCTATAAGGTACAGACTACTGGGAGCAAATAAAGAAGGATTAAGTTTACCAGGACCCGACATTCGCAGTTGCCAGGGTTCTCTAAAGGAGTAGAACTGTTAGAATGAATACATATGTACATGTGTGCGCGTACACATACACACAAATGAATATATATGCACACATGTGTGTACACATGCACACATACACACAAATGAATATGTATGCACACATGCGCATTTAGACACACAGGCTGTGGTCTCAGTATCTTCTGACAGAAAGGCCAGGGGTCTGGTAGTTGTTTAGTCTAGATGAACAACTAGATGTCTTAGCAGTCCCGATTTGGTGCTGAAGTTCTGGGAATTCCTAGAGTGCCATTCATTCTTCAGTCTATGCCGGATCCTGAAGAAGTAGGCTATTATACCAGTGTACCGGCTGGTTTTGTGTGCCAACTTGATACAGGCTGGGGTTATCACAGAGAAGGGAGCTTCAGTTGGGGAAGTGCCTCCATGAGACCCAGCTGTGGGGCATTTTCTCAATTAGTGATCAAGGGGGTAGAGCCCCTTGTGGGTGGTGCCATTCCTGGGCTGGAAGTCTTGGGTTCTATAAGAGAGCAGGCTGAGCAAGCCAGGAAAAGCAAGCCAGGAAAAGCAAGCCAGTAAGGAACATCCCTCCGTGGCCTCTGCATCAGCTCCTGCTTCCTGACCTGCTTAAGTTCCAGGCCTGACTTCCTTGGTGATCAACAGCCATGTGGAAGTAAGCCAGATAAACCCTTTCCTCCCCAACTTGCTTCATGGTCATGATGTTTGTGCAGGAATAGAAACCCTGACTAAGACATACCAGTGAAGTGATGATTCAGAAACAGGGTTAATGAACTTGCCAGAGTGAGGCAGGCAGGCAGGCAAAAAGCAATAGATTCTTTATTCAGGCTGCCACCAGATTGTGTGGCGATGATTTAGGGTTAGTCTTCCCACCTCAAATGACCCTAGAGGGAAAATCACTTAGAAGCATGTCCAGCCACTTTGGGGTTTAGTCGATTCCAGATGTTGTGAAGATGGCAACTAAGGCCAGGCATCAGGAGTTGTAGAAGCAGAATCCAAACTCCAAGTCCAGGACCTTCAATCATGGGACCTGTACAACTATGATGAGAAACGTGGATGAGGAAGAGATTTACTGGTCTGGTGATCTGTTCCTGCAGGAAAGAAACGCTGTTGTCAGTGGTGGTAGACATGGTGGTAGAAGAGAAAGAGGAAGAGAAGGGGAGGAAGGGGGAAACCAGAAGCAGAGTTCTCCCTCTCATCTCAAATAACATTTTATCTGCACTCTCCATCACTCTAGTCTACCTACCTCATGTCTCAGCTCTCCGAATTCCTTTCTTTTTGCTTGTTTTATTGACAGAGTTATGGCCTTTTTTTTTTCTTTTCATAGAGTTGGTGCTTGAGAAATATTCAGAAATAATGCAGGAATACTGTGCTTACATGGCCATCAAATTTACTATTCTACAAGTGGAACAAGGTGAAGAAACTTATCGTAGTCCCCGTGGGAATAACTGGCAGATGTGTGATGTTCTTACAGAGATTGTTTTGATGGTTTGAGTTATCCAGGAGAATTGATGAGAGAGACAGAGACAGAGAGAGAGAGAGAGAGAGAGAGAGAGAGAGAGAGAGAGCGAGCGCAAGGGATGTATTTAGGCTTCTAAGCAGTAGGAGGATCATTCTCTTGAGGACTCTAGACCAGCCACTTCACAGAAGTTATACAAAATACTTTCAGCAAGTGGATTTCTGAATACCAAAACCTCTTATCTTATCTGAAGTTGTCTGAGGGAATCATTAGCTAAACAATTTTCTAGTTTGCCAGGCATGTCTCAGGGATTAAGTTATGTAAAGGCTCTGAGAATCCTTTGGAAGAGCAACCTCATAACAACCTCAGATAACAATCATGAACTTCAATGCTTGGGTGCCAGTTCATGCCAGATGCAGTGGCTCTGCTAAATTCTGCCACAAGATTGTCTGAAGAGGAAACCAGCCTCAAGAATCAACAAATGGGACTGCATGAAATTTAAAAGTTTCTGCATAACAAGAGAAACCATCAGCAGAGTTGTGAGGTAGCAGTTTCTTCCAAAATTGAAGCCTTACATCTTGGAAAGAAATGCCTTAAGATATAGACTGTGATGGGAAATGAAACAATTTTAGAATAGAATGGTTACATTAAAAAATATCCTATTGTTCTAAAGGGGAGGTAAAGCACTCCATCTGGCAGGGAGCTCCATTAAATGGCTTCAGGAAGTCCCTGAAATTGACTAGGTTCACTAGGCTCCTCTCTTCAAAGAGTATGCAACAGTTAGGATTTCTAAGAGCCTCTCTCAGACAAGCCAGTTGCAAAGAAGAGTCTGAGATCAGCCAAGTAGTCTGGCAGAGGAGAGGCTAGCTAAATTATCTAGAACAGAAACAAACACCAGCTAGTCTGCCTAGAAGAGACCCAGACCAACCTGGGAGGACACTCTCGAACCTGTTGAAGGCTGTATAGTGTGCTCCAGATTCCCAGCTTTGTGAGCTGTCACCCAAGCTGGGGTGGGCTTTGGTGATGCATCTCTCTCTCACTGAGTCATTTATGCTCTCACAAGTAATCCCCTACCCATATTCCTGGAAGTAACACTCATAAAACTCTTTGGTTCAAAAGCTGGACTTTGGTGGTTTCTGGTCTCTCATAGGTTCCCTATTTGGGGTGAGTAGACATTTCACATCTATCCAGGAAAAGTCTGTCACACATTAAGAACAATCAGCCCTCAGAATGGAAGAACATCTTCACTTCTATACTTCTACAGGGGTATACCATCCAGAATTTACAAAGAATTGAAGAATTAACCACGAAGGAAATGAAAAGGTCAATCAATAACTAGACCAATGAGATGAACTGATAGTTCTCAGGAAATACAAAAGCCAATAAATACCTTAAAAAGTATTTAGCTTCCCTATGGATGGGGAACATTGAAGCTCTTTGAGATTCCACTTTGAGGGAAGAGGAGTCAGACAGACCCCTGATAGACAGACAGACAGACAGAAGGAAGAGAAGCTCTAGGCAGATTAATGTAGTTTTCACTTAAATATTTATGATGGATGACTTCCTGTTCCCCTCTCCCCACCTCTAAGACAAAGACTTGATGGGATTTCATTCTAATTTCCACCTTGCCCAAGGGTGCTATTCAATAGGACTTTCTTTCTTTCTTTTTAATTAGATATTTTCTTTATTTACATTTCAAATGATATCTCCTCTCCTGGTTACCCCTCTGGGGGAAAAAAAAAAACCAAAACCAAAACCAAACCCTGTTTCCTTCCCCCTCCTCGTGCTCACCAACCCACCCTTTCCCACTTCCTGGTCCTGGCATTCCCCTACACTGGGGCATAGAGCCTTCACAGGACCAAGAGCCTGTCTTCCCATTGATGACCGACTAGGCCATCCTCTGCTATACATATGCAGCTGGAGCCGTGAGTCCTCCCATGTGTACTCTTTGGTTGGTGGTTGGATCCCTGGGAGCTCTGAGGGTACTAGTTAGTTCATATTGATGTTCGTCTTAAGGGGCTGCAAACCCTTCAGCTCCTTGGGTCCTTTCTTTAGCTCCTTCACAGGACTTTCAAATATCCCACTGGAGTGAGTCTGTGGTGGAAACCCATCATTTTTCCTGTCTTTGTTCTGGATTATCTAATCCTCTGTCATATCCCAAACAAGCCAATGCCAAGGGAGAAAGGGAGCTCATTCCATTCCAAAGCACCAAACCCAAACTAGAAAACCAAACAAACCACTTCCACCGTTTCTTCTGAGCAGATTCAGCTTCATATCTGAGTCCCCTTCATGGTAAGAACTTCTCCCTTCCCTCTTTCTGCCCCCGCTTCTTTCTTTCATCGTTCTCACTTCCCATGTGTTCCTGGCTAGCCTTTCCCTCTTTTCCTCGCCCGTCCTTCTCTGTCCCCCTTTCTCTGCCTCTACCCCCTTCTCCAGGTCCCCTTCCCTTCTCCCAACAAGCTCCCCTTTGTACAAGGCCTGTTGCATGGTGGTGATTTTTCAGGGAGAAACCTTGGCCAAGATATTCCCCCTGCCACATGATACCACATTTTATAAAACACCAGCAGCTCTGGCTTTGATTCTCTTTCCTTCTGTTCCTGGGAAAACTCACTTTGCTCAGGCTGAGATTTATAATACAGGGCCCAGGTTTCTGCTTTGAAAGGCACCAGTGCACATAATGAAGCCCAGAGACACCATCAGCAGCTTGGTCCGAGAAGGGACAAGCCTCTGAAGTTGCACAGCAGATGGATCAAAACAGCAAAGGAGCAAGAGACTGAGTTCTGAATGTGTCCCCCAGTTTTCAGTGTCCTTGGTTCAGCTGGAAGTCTGGGATCCTCCCAGCATGGGGGTGGAGATTCCATCTTTCTTCCGATTTGCTTAGAATCCCAGATCTCACTAATAGGAGATGTGCGCCTCTGTCTGGTCATGTTCCCTGATGCTCTAAGAAGACTCTGTGCTTCTGTTCCTTGATATGAGATTAGTTTTCCATAGTTCACAGAGTTGCATGAGGATTAAAGAAATCAACACAAGACCTGGACACACCTTAAGAGCTACAGAAAGCCTAAGGACCAAGTCCCATCCCTAGGTGAGGATCTTGAAGATTGACATATGCTGGGGGGAGAGAGAGTTGATTTTTAGGAGTGTATCACCTGGTAAGTTGACCACACTCCAGGGGCAAGTCACACATCAATGACTATATGGGCAGCACAAATTAAACTTGGAGTGAAAAATCAAAGGATACAAAGTTGGGTGGATAGGGAAAGGGAGGAGAGCTAGAGGCATCAGGGGAGGGGTAGAGATAATTAAATGACACTGGATAGAATTCTCAAAGAGCTAAAACCAGAAGTGAGGCCTGTGGCTAGCTTTTGGCATAGTCTAACTCTATCCACCACGTGGGCTTCATTTCTGAGAGCCAATTCTCCCCCAGAACAGAGCAAATCTCCTCTCTCCTTCCTTGACCTCCACTTCCTCTTTGTGTTTCCTGGGACACAGAGTGGGCTCCTAGGCGTGAGTATGTCAGAGCTGTCTCAAGGGTCTTTGCAGGATCAGAGTTCCTGAGGCCACGGTCCCTTTTCTGGTTGTATTTTCTTTCATAGTTTGTTTGGAGACAGTGCATCAAGAATACCACACTGACCTTAACAAGCTATGTAGCTGAGGATGTCCTCGGACTCCTGAACCTCCCACCTCCATTTACCAACTGCTGAGATTTCAGGTTTGTGCTGCTGGTCCTGACTAGCTACTCTGGGAATAGCTGTGGTATTATGTGCCTGTTCCCTGAAGGAATTTGTGCGTCATAAAGCAAAAGTAACATTGACTCTGGGCCTTGGGACTCAAAGACGTCCTCATATTCTTCTTTTGGAACCTTCAATATTTGCTCCACTTACTGGATTTGGAGCCTACAAAAATAATTCAAATTTCTCCTCCTTTTCACCTTCTTAATATTTTAAACAATCTCTTTTTGTTTATTTAGGCAAGGGTGCCCCAGGCTGGCCTCAAATTTGCAGTCTCCTGTCATAGCCTCTGGGGTGCTGGGTTTATAAGACATACATCACTATGCTGATGTGTGCCACCATGCTTAGCTTTCAGTCTTGTGGCAGATGCTTGCCTTAATAGTTCTTCACTGAATACGCTGAAGCCTGAGGATCAATCGTTTCCACCCCAAGCCGTGGGTTAGCAGACTTCTGGAGCACAGTGTCGATCAAGGCCCTGATCACCTAGGAGTCTTGTGGCCCCTACTGTGCTGGTTGTGGGACAATGTCTTCTTATTATTACTTTTTACGTATATGGGTGTTTTGCCTACATATAATCTATGCATCATGCGCATGCAGTGCCTGTGGAGGCTAGAAAAGGTTATCAGATTTCCCCCAAACTGGAGTTACAGAGCAACTGGGGTGTTCATAGTTCATTGTATTTTTTGTTTTGTTTTGTTTTGTTTTGTTTAAAAAACCTTCTTCAATACCTGCTCTGATCTCATCAAATACCCACAGTACAGTGTCCCCAGCACAGGTACAGAAGTACTTTCTGGTCTGAGGATGCTAATCCAGCCTTCCTTGCTGAGAGGGGTAAAAACTCTTTTGGCTGCCATGGTCTGTTCATCCCCAAAGGCCACAGGAGACTTACTTCTTCTAGGTCTTGCTCAGCCCAGACTTTATCCAGGAAACCTACTCAACTCCCCTCCTTGTCCTTCAGAAGCAATCTCAACTCTCACCTCCCCCAAGTACCGTGGATGAGCATGGGCACTGAATTTTCTAAGGAAATCCATGATGACAATCTCTCCCATCACTAGATGTAGATTTTCTTCTCAGATCACGTGTCACAATTGGGCGGGGGG
>JADRCD010170545.1:45223-57728 GCA_019843815.1 Montemys delectorum | reverse complement strand
TATATATATATATATATATATATTGCATGTTATAAATTATTACATTATTGGTTTAATTTTAATGAAAATAAGCATAAAGAAAAACTGAGCTCTTATCCTTTGCCTTGTCCTTGAAATCTTTTCACATGTAAAATTTATTTGCATGTGTTTGATTATATTCTAAGAGTGTTAAAGTGCAATCTTCATTGAGTGCATGCTGTCTGAAAAGATAATTGTAGCAGCCTTGAGTAACAATGGAAGTACAATGGAGTTGGCTGTCATAACTACTAAATATTTTGACAAAACCTGTTACTTTTTTCACTAAAATTAGAGGTGAATTAATGTAGCCATTCATTAGCACATGATAATGGAATTATTTTGGCAATAAGAGTTTAAAAACTGGCAGGGGCTAAGACTGATTTATGTGAATATCACTCTATGGAAAAAAGAGGCAATAGGGCTAATGATTTCAAATTGCTAACTATAAACTATCCTTCCCATTTGTGACTGCTTCCTTCTTTTTGGAAGTTCCATTGTCAAAGCTGAACCATGAGAATTAAATGCCTGTTATTGCCTATCCTCAAAAGGAAGTTCAATGAAAATTTTCTGTTGCCACTTGATATATTGCTTTAATCATTTTGTTGTTTTAATCAATGTGCACATGTGCTCTGAGATATCTGATGAGCATAATATAATGAATGCCAAATATAACAAGCAGGAAAACTTCTGGGTCTTCTTCAATTCCAAAATATAATGTAATCTCTGAACTAAATGAAAGTGTCCCTGGTTCAATTTGCGTAAAAAAACATGATCAATTTATCTCTTTCCAAAGAGAAATAAAGGATAGTATAATGTAAAGGGACGTTGGAGCATTGAATATATGCAGAGATGCTCTGAACATGTCAAATAAATATCATTCTCAGCTGAGGAAAATAAGAAATGTTTCAGAGTAGTATTCTTTTAGTTAGCATTCTGAGTGAAGATAGAAAATATTGAAGCATGCGTAAAGAAGTGAACCACTGTAGTAAAATCTTCTTTTATATTTGTATTCAAATGTCCTGTGTGATTACTATGATGCTTATGACATATCACTCTGCCTTGCTGGTTACTGAAGCCAGACACTGTAACGTGAACATTAGAAAATTAGCATATTTTAATCCCTATAGTATTTAAGAGAAGAGATAATTCTTATTACTCGAGTTTTAAAAGTATATTGACTAAAATCTTATAATTTTAAGCTATACAATTGTACTAAAATACATACATATATTGAAATTAAACTCTTATCTAATGCCAGTCTCTGAAATTGTTTCATACTTACAATTTCTTTGTGTATGGAATTAAATAGAACATGTTTACTATCTTCAAGCCTAGGCTTTCTTTTGTTCACATGCCATGGCTGCATACCAAAGGCAGACCATGAACATCTCAGGATGTCTTCACCTTTATTTATTAGCTTGTTTTGTCATAATAGTTCAGTTTCTAACTGTTCCGTATCCCATATGTCCACCCCAGTACCCAGTCTCCAAGAGAATGTCCCACCTCCCACCTCCACCCCACCAGATCTTCTCAATCCTTGGGGTCTCAAATCTCTTGAGGGTTAGGTGCATCTTCTCGGACTGAACTCAGACCCTGCAGTCCTCTGCTGTATATGAATTAAGAGCCTTATATCAGCTGGCGTATGCTGCCTAGTTGGTGGCTCGGTGTCTGAGAGAGTGTGGGAGTCCAGGTTAGTTGAGACTGCTGGTCTTCCAATAGGGTCACCCCTTTCCTCATCTTCTTCTAGCTTTTTTCCTAATTCAATTGACATATACAGTTAATATGTTGGAGTTATTTAATATTTATATTGAGAAAAATGTGTTTTCACTATTGCTATAGACGAGCATCTACGTAAGATTGATTGTTGTTTTGTATCAAACAACTTTTATAATACTTATTTTTATTGTTATAATATTTTATAAATTTTAAGGAATATGACAAAAAGGAATAAAAGGCACATATCTAAACACAATAAAAATTATTTATATATTAAGCCAATAGCCAACATTAAATTAAATGAAGAGAAATTGAAAGGAATACCAGTAAAAGTGTGGACAAGACAGGCTTTCCACTCTTTTCCTATCTAGTCAATATAGCACTTGAAGTTTTAGCAATAAGACAACTATAGGAGATCAAAGGGTATAAACTAGAAATAAATAAATAAAAGTAATATTATTTGCATATGATATGATAATATGCATATGGGATCACAAAATTTCTTCCAGGGGACTCCTATAGCTGATAGAGTCTGGATACAAAAGTAAAAACAAAACAAATCAAAACCAAAGAATAGTCCCCCTATATATGAACAATAAATGATCTGAGAAAAAAAATCCTGAAAAGAACATCTTTCATAATAGCTACAAGTAATATAACACAAGTTGGAATAAATCTAACCAAGCAAGGGAAAAATCTATATGACAAGAAGTTCAAATTTCTGAAGAAAGAAAGTGAAGAAGATATCAAAAGATGTAATAACCTCCCATGCTCATGGATCGGTAATATTAACATAGTGAAAATGTCCATCTTACCAAAATCTATATAGATTCACTGCAATTCCCTTAAAAATTCCAATACTGTTCTTTACAAGCTTCAAAAAAATAGTACTCAACTTCATATGGACAAACAAAAAGCCCAGGATAGGTAAAATAATACTGTACAATAGAAAACTTCAAGAGGTATCACCATCTATGATTTCAAATTGTACAACAGAGCAATTGTAATAAAAATTGCATGGTATTACCAAAAAAACAGACAGTTTGATCCATGAAATTCAAAGTACCAGAAGTAAACGCACACGTCTGTGGTCACCTAATTTTTTTTTATAAAGAAGCCAGAAATATACAATGGAAAAAACAAAGAAAGCAAAGTTGATCATCAATAGGAGGAGAAGTCCTCGGCCCTGTGAAGATTCTGTGCCCCAGTGTAGGGGAATGCCAGGGCCAATAAGTAGGAGAGGGTGGGGTGGCAAGCATGGGGATGGGGAGGCAACAGGAGTTTGTTCTTGTTGTTTTTGTTTGTTTGTTTGTTTTTTGGAGGGGAACTGGGAAAGGAGAAATTTACATGTAAATAAAGAAATTACCTAATTTAAAAAAAAAAGAAATCATCTTCAAAAAATGGTGCTGATATAAATGGGCATTGGCATGTTATAGAATACAAATAGATCCATATATGTTCACCTGTACGAAACTCAAGTCCAAACATATCAAAAACCTTAACATAAAAAAAAAAAAACAGATGCACTGAACGTGATAGAAAAAAAAAATGAGCAATAGCCTTGAATATGTTGTCATAGGAGACAACTTTCTGAACAGAGCATTTATCATGCAGACACTAAGATCAACAATTAATAAATGGTACCTCATGAAACAGAAAAGCTTTTGTAAGGTAATGAACACTGTAAAAAGGATAAACAGTAGCCTACAGAATAGGAAAAAAAATGCATGAATCCCACATCTGACAGAGGACTGATAATATATACAGAACTCAAGAAACTAGACATCAACAAACCAAATAATCCACTTAAAAATGGGGTACAGAACTAAACGGAGATTCTCAACAGAGGAAACTCAAATGGCCAAGAAGCACTGAAGGAAATGCTCAACATCTTTAGGCATGAGGGAAATGAAAATCAAAATGACACTGAGGACCAATTAACCACCCATGTGACAGAACTCAGAATAGAATAGAATAATAGGATGATTAACTTACAAGTCAGTCAGGAACAGTTTATGTCCTAGATATTTGTAAATATATTTGAAACTCAGAGTTGTTATTTGGGGAACAGAGGGCTGAGGAAAAATTAGGAGCATGCAGAAAACTTATGAGTATAGTATATGTACTCATAAGTTGATATTAATGATAAAGTAATAGGTTACCATGCTAAGATCCACAGACCCAAAGATGCTAAATAACAAGAAGGGTTCAAGGAGGGAGGCATATGAATCTTGTTTAGAAGAAGAAATAATGTAGTCTTAGGTGATGGCTGGAGAGAGGGTACTGGATCAGATAGAAGTGTGGATGGGAACAAGAAGAATCAAGTGTGGAGATGGTGGAGAGAGAGTACTGGGATAGAAAACTGGAATGGAGGAGGGCATCTCTGAGTTAAGATAGAAACCTAAGGGAAGAGAAACTCCCAGAAATTGATGAGGGTGACTCTAGATAAGACTCTTAGAAATGAGGGATACAGAACCTGAATCAGCCATCTCCTGAAACCAGGTAAGCCTTCCAGTGGAGGGATTAGGACACCAACCCAAACACAAACCCTTTGACCTATAATTTATCCTGCCTACAACATTTTCAGGGGTAAAGGTGGTGCAGAAGCTGTGGCAATGACCAACCAATGACTGGTACAAAGTGAGATTTATGCCATGAGCACCCCTGTCATTTCCTAGAGAACCAGGAACCAGAGACTGGATAGCTCCAAGACCTAGGATAGAACCAAGCACAACTGGAGAAAAGAAGAGAAAGAAAGAAAGGAAAAAAGAGAAAGAGAGGGGAGAGAGAGAGAGAAGGAAGAGGAGGAGGAGGAAGAGGAGGAGGAGGAGGAGGAGGAGGAGGAGGAGGAGGAGGAGGAGGAGGAGGAGGAGGAGGGAGGAAAAAAGAAAGGAAGAAAAGAAAAAGCCAATGTAATGATTTCTAATGATATTCTGCTGTACTAACTGATTAGTATCTAGCCCAGTTTTTACCAGAGAGACTTTACCAACTGATGGAAACAGATGCAGAGACTTACAACCAAACATTAGGCAGAGTTGTGGAATACTGAAAAAGTAGTGCATGAAAGATTGTAGGAGCCAGAGGAGTCAAGGACACCACAAGAAAACCAACTGAATCAACCAACCTGAGACTATAGGGGCTCATAGATACTGAACTACCAAGCAGGGGGGCCTACATGAGATTGACTTAGGCCCTATGCATAAATGTTTCAGTTAGGTAGCTTGATCTTGTGGGACTCCTAACACTAGATGCATGAGCTTTCTCTGAACCTACTACCTACCATTGTGACATTTTCTCCCAACTGGGCTGCCTTGTCTAACCTCAATAGAAGAAGAGGTATCTAGTCTTACTACAACTTGATATGTCATGGCTGATTGATGTTAAGGCTGGCCCTTTTCTGAATACAAACAAAGGATAAAGAATAGTGAGGGGAAACTATTGTGGGAGTAAGTTGGAAGAGAATATGGAGAGGATGAGGTATAAAATAAATACAATTAATATTTAAAAATTCCAAGTCTATTTTTTACTGTCCATATTCTCACAGGCATGGGATTATAGAATAGATCATGACCAACGAACCAGGTGCCACACAGTTAAAGAAAACTGATTCTTCCTCCCTTTGCAAGAAGCCATCAATTGTTCATAGTTCCTCGGTTAATGATGGGAGCTAGTAATCTTTTTCTAACTCCAAGCTAGAATGCTGACTGCTTGATCTTGTCAGATCTTATGGAGACAACCATAGCTGTTGTCAGTTCATGAGTGTAGGAATTGTGACACATACAGTAAATGCTGTTTTGCTTCTCTCCCCCTTGACCAAGGGTTCTTACAATAATTGTGCCTCCTCTTCTGTTGCTTGTACCTGAGCATTGTACCTGAGAGGGTGTTATATAAATGCCTCATTTCTGGCTGAGCAGTTCACAGTTTCTTTTCCTAGGCAGTTTGAGCAGTTATGAGTTTCTGCCACAAATGCACACAGAAATTTCTTTAATGAGCTCTGAGAGCTGTACTAATCTATGAGTATAGAGATATGAATTTAGAGTTGCTGCATCTCTTAACAGAAAACCTATTAAGACAAAGTGGGGATAAAAAGAAAATGTATTGAGAACATTTACTACATTAAAGGGAAGTTGAAACGGATTCAGGAAAATATTGCCAAATGAAATATACTCTACTAGGTGAAAATTAAATTTATTTTAAAATTGTGTAAAAAACTAAAAAAGGCACCTCACAAGAAGATGTGCACTGAGCACCTGAAAAGATACCCAATGTGTTCATCAGGGACTTTCTTATTAAAACAGTAATGGATAATCATGACCTACCTGTTAGAAGGGTCAAAGTTAAAAAAAAAAAGTGGCGACATTGTGCTGTTCCATGGACATGCATTAATACTGATGTCAATCATTGCTGAAAGGTGTGGAAATAACCTCTGCATTAGACCATTCCTTTTTTTAAAAGACCACACATACTCCTATCTTGGAGTCTTGAACCTTGAAACTTTCTAGGAACACTCAATAGCAATTATCTCAAAGAAGTAAAAAAAAAATACATTCACATAAAATTTTGTGCACAGATGATTACAGCAACTTTCTTCTTACATGCCCCATTCAGATTTACCAAAGTGCCTTTGATAGGCATCTCAATAAAACAACTGTGGCACATGTGGACAATGGATACAATTTAGCTCTGATAAGTAGTTCACTGTAAACAGTGAGAACACATCTGTTTTAGTTAGCTTTTTGTTGCTGTACAGAAACCATGATCAAAAAAACCGATAGAAGGAAGAATATATTGGGACCTACCTACAGTCAGAGGGTGAGTTAGAGTCCATGCCAACAGTAAGGCAGGCATGATACAGTCACTGTAGGTAGCTGAGAGTTTACATTTGATTCATAACAAGCACACAGCAAATAAGCATATAACTGGGAAAGGCATGGATGTGTGAAGCCTCAAAGTCAACCCACCAGTGACAACCTCCTCCCAGAAAGACCAGACTTGCTAATCCTTCCTAAACAATTCCACCTACTGGGGACCAAGTATTCCTATGGGACCCATTCTCATCCAAACTATAACGCAGTCTGAAGAAAATCTATACTCCAAGAATCCAATAATGTATCATTTTGGCAATAATAAAACAAAACAAAGCAAAAAGAAAGCAGTAACTTCAGAGCAGTACCACAGTTGTACCCAGGCTTAGGAAATGAACAGGCAGAACAGAACAGGGTACACACAGTCTTTTTAAGAATGGAAGAACTTATTGTGTCTAAATATACAATGCTAAGAGTGAGTCCTAACATTAATTTAAAATGCAATTATTTTTAAAAGAAGCAATAACAGTTTTTGTCATCTGTGAAATTTTTGTTACCAAGAAAGACAGGATTATAATTTTGTCTGACAGATTGACGTAATGTGCCATATTATATGCATGTCCATCATGGTGGGGAACAAAGGAAGCAGGCAAACTGGTATAGTATATGAGCAGTATCTGAGAGTTTACATCCTGATCCTCAAATTCAAAGCAGAGAAAAAATGAACTTGTAATGATATGGGCTTAGTTACAGAAATACTCCTTTAGCATAGGATTTTTGAGTTGGTGAGTACTTAGTGTATGAGAAAGCCTGATGAATACTGTATATTTTAAATTCCTACATGTATGTAAACAGATAGGATGTAGAAGGACATCTTGAATTGACCTGCTGTGTTCTCTATAATGTACATATTAAAATAAAGCCAGCCTTGCCGATTCAAAGCTTCAGGATCTCCATGACACAGGGCAACAACAGTAAAACCAGGAGGAGTCCACATGAGGATCAAATACTGATGGTGTCACAGAAACCAAAGGCTTTAAACCAGACCAATGACTCATTGCCGTGAACGTGTGTAAGTGAAGATGTGTCTGTCGACAGGGGTATACTGTGGAACACACTGTGACATAACAAAGGGTTTTCTATGCTTTGTTTTGTTCTGTTTACTTTTGTTTGTTTGCATGATTTTTATCTGGAGGAAAGAGGCTGTAAGGGTAGAGGGCAGATACAAGAGGATGGAGAGGTGAAAGGGACTGGGGTGCATAATGTAAAACTCACAAGGAATCAATAAAAAGTTTCTTTTTAAATAAAAAAAATACAGGATACTCATGCTACACCCCAGAGACCCTAAGAAGCTAAACAGGAAGGATGGCTCAAGTGTTGATGCTTAGAAGGTGGAATAAAACAGTCATAAGTGGCAGGTGAATAAGGGAGTTGGGTGGTTGCATGGATGGGGAGTAAAATAAGGAGGTTCAGATTCTGGTGTGTGGAGGGACAGAAGAGATGCCTAGATGGCCATGAGAATGAATGGAATCCTGCAACTGGCAGGGTGGGGAGATTGGGGAATCTGGAGGATATGCCAGAAAACTGGAATAAGATAGGCACCCAAGAATCAATTAGGATGACCATAGCTGTACCTCACTCCAATGGGGATATGAAACCTGAAGTAGGTATCTCCTGTAGCCAGGCAGGAACACCATTGGAGCAATGAAGACACCAACCCACCCACAAATCTTTCAAACCAAAATTTATTATGTTGAAGGGTGGGTAGTAGAGCACCCTCTTAGAGGCAAAGAGGACTGGGGATGGGATGAGGTCTTTGCATTTGGAAGACCAGGAAGGGGGACAACATTTGGCATGTAAATAAATAAAATACCCAATTAATTTTTGAAAAGTGGAAAAAAGAAAAAGAGAAAGAAAAGAAATTCAGGGACAGAGGATGAAGTAGAAACTGAGCAAATGGTCAAGCAATAACTGGCCCAACTAGAGACCCATCTCATGGGCAAGCACCAGTCCCTGACACTATTAATGATATTCTGTTAGGCTGGCAGACAGGAGTCTAACATGGCTTTCCTCTTAGAGGCTACACCCATCAGCTGATTAAGATGGATGCAGATACCAAAAACAAAGTAGTAGATGGAGCTTGCTGACTCTTATGGAAAAGTTGGGGGAAGGATTGAGAATTGTGAAAGGAATAGGAACTCCACAAGAAGACCAGCAGAGCCAACAAACCTGGGCCCTTGGGTTTCTCAGAGTCTGAACCACCTATCAAGTAGCAAACATGGGCTTGACCTAGGCCCTCTGCACAGATGTAGCAGGAGTGCATCTTGGTCTTCATTTAGGCCCAGAATAACTGGAGTCGGGGCTATTCCAAAAGCTGTTGTCTGTCTATTGGCTATATTCTTCTAGATGGGCTGCTTTGTCTGGCCTCAGTGGGAGATAATGCACTTAGGGTAAGGGGATATTCAAGAAGGGCCTCAAATGTCTGAGCAGAAGAGGAAGGGAAGATGGGGAAAATGACTGTAGGAGGGGGCTATTGGGAGGAGGGTCAGCAATTGGAATGTAAAGTGAATAAAAATAAATAAATAAGAAATAATAACTATGAAAGCCTTTAAATATAGGCAGCATGAAGGGGATAAACTATATATTAAACATTAAATTTGTTTTATGTAGGCTTTTCACCTGAGATGAATCCCTCCATCTGGGAGGAAAGCTTGGTGAGACACAGGATGTTCTAAAGGGAAGTGAAATATCCCATCATGCTAAAAAGCTCCTCAACCTCGGGGAAAATGTAAGTCAAAGGATTTAAGAAATCTCCAAAATTGACCAGATTGACTAGGCTTTTTCCTGTCCCAGGAGTATAAAATCTGCAAAGACTTATGATAAGAGAAATTCTCAGACAAGCTGAGCTGCCTATAATTCTAACGCCAGTCTTCTCCCTTGATTACAAGTTCCTTTCCCACACTCAGTTCTTTTTGTTTTGTTTTATGGCCCACTAATTTGATCTATGCAAGATGTGTCTCACACATGCTACTGGCCTTTTGCTTGTTTGTTTGTTTTAGTTACCTATGGCTTTTAGGAACACTATTTTCTTCCATGCAGGGTATCTCTCTTATAATTTTTCAACTGCCTTAGAATGGAGAAGCTTTCCATAAGCTTTTCATATGCTTTCCATATGCTATCTCAGAGTTTTCATACACCCTGTATATTGGTTAGCCCTCTCTCGCTTGCTGCTTTGTCTTCTATCCCTATGCTGCTCAAATCATTTCACTATCAGTGTTCCTTTTCTCTATATTCTTGTCAGTGCTGCTTTACTATCCCTTATTACCATGCTAAAAGCATCACCTCCCCACTCTTTCTAGTTTCCAGCGTTCTATGGAGGAACCAAGTTAAACAAAAATTTAAAGATTCAAAGCTAGCAATCACATATGAGAGAAGCATAGCATTTGTCTTTCTGGACCTGGATTGCCATAAAGAGTATAATTTTTCTAGTTATATCCATTTGGCTGCAAATTTCATTATTCTCTATTGATGAATATAATTCATATATATCACATTTTCCATTCATTTGCTAATAGACAACTAAGCTGAATCTATTTCCTGATTATTGTGACTTTGGAAATAAAAATGGATATTCGAGTAGCTCTATGAAAGAACGTTTTGTCCTTTGGGCATATATCGAGAAGTGGGACTTAAGGTTATTCAATCTTTAGCTATTTTAGGGAGCTCTAATCTGATTTCCATTGTGGCCTCATAAGCTTACATCCAACCAATGCAAACAAAGACACCTCTTTCCTATAAACCTCTAAAAATGTATCATTTGATTTCATGAGAATAAGCACTCTGACTGGAATGAAATAAAATTTCAAATTTATTTTAATTAGCATTTCCCTGATGGCTAATGATGTTGAACACTTTTTAACGTATTCATTAGACATTTGTATTTCTTCTTGTGAGAATTCTCTGTTCAGACTCAAGGCTACAGTTTAATTGGGTGTTTACTTTCTTGATGTTTAGATTTTTTTATATCTTTGTATATTTGAGATATTAATAGTCCATTGGATATACAGCTAGTAAAGACTTTTCTCTCATTCTGCAGAGTTCCCTCTTCATGGGTCTCTTTGCTCTATAGAAACTATTAAATTTCATAAATTTTCTTTGCAATTTGTGCCTTATCCACGAGTTGATGGAGTTCTGTTTGAAAAATCATTTACTGTATTTTATATCTCAATGTTTTCTGATCTTTCTCTCTAGAAGTTTCAGCATTCTGCATTTTATATAAAATGTTTGATGCATTTGGGGTAGGGTTTTGTGCATAGTGAGAGATAAGCATTTATTTTCATTTTCTACATGTAGATATCCAATTTTTTCATGCTGTATTTTCCTGATGTATACTTTCTGCACCATTTTCAAACAATGAAGAATGGTATTATGTGGCCTTGTGTCTGGTCCTTTGGTTATATTCTATCAATCTATGTGTCTTTTTGTGCCAGAATACTTCTAGCATTCCCCCGTAGCCCCTTAGGATGCTTTGGCTATTGTTGTTTGTTTGTTTTTTGTTTTCTTTTTATATGAATTTTAGTTTTTGTTCTGTGAAAAAATGTATTGGTATTGTGACTTGGCTTTCATTGAAACTGTAGATTGCTTGATAAGATGCCCATTTGTACAATATTAATTACACTGATCTATCAGTTCAAAAGGCTTTTCCATCTTCTAGTAGCTCCCCTAGTCTGTTCATTGCTTTAAAGTGCTCAATTCAGAAGTCATCTGTTTCTTATTGAAATTTATTCCAAGAATTTTATTTGTTTTCCTGATTCTTTATTTGCTTACTTATTTGTTTTGAGACTTTTGTAAATGTCATTGTTACCCTCCCCCTTTTTTTTTCTCTGAAGGGGTGTCATTTTTATATAGGAAGGCTACTGATTTTCTGTATGCTAATTTTGTATCTGGTCACATGGTTTATTAGCTGTAAGGGTTTTATGGTTGTCTTTAGGGTCTCTTATGTATAGAATTTTAACATCTGTGAATAGAGACACCTTGACCTCTTCGTTTCTTATTTTTATCCATTTAATTCCTTCTCTTATATGTCTGGCTAAGACTGGACTGAAAAACATTGAAGAAAGGACAGCCTTATCTTCTTCCTGATCATAATGGGATGGACACCTTCAAGTTTTTCACCATTAATTGTGATGTTAGCTATGGTTTCATCACATATAGCCTTTATTGTGCTAATGTAAGTTCCTACCATCTTTAATTCCCTAGATTTGATTTTGTTGTTGTTGTTTTCTATGAAGGGTTCTTTTCTACATTTATTGATATGATCATGGTTTTATGTGTTTGCAGCAATTTATGAATTTAATTTATTGTTTTATATATGTTGAACCATCACTGGCTCTCTGGAATGAAGGTAAGTGGTTCATAACAACAACAACAACAACAACAAAATGTTTAAATGTGATTTTAATTCAGTTTGTACATATTTTATTGGGAGTTTTTGTAGCAATGACCATTGAAAAAATTAGTCTATTATTTTATTTTTTCATTTGTTGCTACTTGATTTTGCTCAGTATAATGCTTGCTTCGTGGAGTTTGAAGTTGTTTTTTTGGTACTTTATGAAAAATTTTGAGAAGCATTGGTTTTGTTTCTATTAAGGGATGGCAAATTTTTTGTTAATTCAACTAGGTCAGGACTTTAGGTAATAAAAAGTTTATTTTATTACCACTTTAATATTTCTCTACATATGTCTACTTAATTTGTTTCATTTCAGTTTCAACTTTGGTAGAATATATCCATCTAGGAACTGACATATTTCTTTTTGCTATTCCAATTTTGTGGAAGATTGGTTTTTAAGATATTACCATATAGTTTCTTGAATTTGAATTATACTTTTTATAATATCTCCATTTTCATATACAATTTTAGATAGATAGATAGATAGATAGATAGATAGATAGATAGATAGATAGAT
>JADRCD010170545.1:11983-45213 GCA_019843815.1 Montemys delectorum | reverse complement strand
GATAGATAGATAGATAGATAGATAGATAGATAGATAGATAGATAGATGAGTGGATAGGTGGGTGGATAGATACATACATACATACATACATACATACATACATACATACATACAAAGATAGATAGCCAGAGAGACATTAAAGAGTAATTCACTAAATTGGCTTACATATTATAGTCAAGGCAGGATAACAGTGGCTGTATCACATTAGAAAGGGTATGAATCTGGTAATTACTCAGTTCAGTCCCAATCTATGCTAATAGCCTTGAGTATCCCTACAGAATTACTAATATTCTCTTCACATTCCCAGCTAAAAGAGGTTTCTTCTAATACTGGCAAAAGAATATAGCAGGCAAAAACAGCCAATTTTTTTTCCATTTCCTTTCTCAGACTGACTAAGTGCTTTCCACATTTAGGGTGGGTCTTCTTGTTTCAAATAATCTGTACAATAAAATCCTTTACATTAGTGTCTCAGATCTGGTGTTTTAGCTTGCTTCAGATTCTGTCAAGTTGAAAAGCAAGATTGGCCACTGCACTGAGATATTAGAACACTGTCACTTTTTCTTTCCTGTTCTCATTTTCTTGGAATTTTTTTCCATTTTTTCCTAAGGTAGTTTTAAACCTAAGATATGAGATATCTCTTTAATACAACAGAAAGATACATTTTATTTTCTAATCCAACCAGATCAAATCTTTTTGATTTGTTAAAATCAGAACCTTAGAATTTAGAGTTATGACTTATGCATTATAATTACTGTAGTATTGTTGTCTTATGTGATGTTGATTTTTTTAACTTAATTTGTTTTTACTTATTCACTTTGAATCCTGTTCACTGACCCTATCCTGGTCAAACCCACCACAATCCTTCCCCCTACTCCTCTGAAAGGGTGTTCCCCCCTGGGTGTTACCCCATGAGGGCACTTGACGTCTCTATAAGGCAATATGCTTCTTCTCCCACTGAGGCCAGACAAGGCAGTCGAGCTAAAAGAACATATCCTACTTATAGGCAACTGCTCTTGGGATAGCCCTCACTGTAGTTGTTCAGACCCACAAAAGACAGAACTGCATATATGCTATCTATATTTGAAGAGGCCTGTCTCCAGCTAACGTATGTTCCTTGCTTGGTGGTTCAGATTTTGGGAGCCCCAAGAGTTAGTTGATTCTGTTGGAGTTCCTGTCCCCTTCGGACCCACAATCCTTCCTCCTGTTCTTCTATAAGAGTCCCCAAACTCCATCTACTGTTTGGCTGTGGGTGTCTGGATCTGTTTGAGTAAGCTACTGGGTTGAGCCTCAAGAGGACAACATGCTCTCTTCTGTAGCAGTGAATTAGTTAATCTGCTTTGGCTCTAGATGTGCCCTGAGGATGCTGTACCTGCCCAACAGCTCTGGATTCACAAATGAAAGACACACAGGCCCGTTAATTTTGACATGCCTTGAATAGCTAAATGGCTGGGCATTTCTAAACCTCCTCATGGGTAGCACACACTCCTCTCTAGTATTCCTGGCTTAAAACCTTTTAAAGCTATATTTTACCTTTGCTGCCCTGTAATCTTTCGGACAGCAGCCCCATAACCCACTGCAGCCCACCCCACCCCACTCCGGCATAGTTCCATATTCCCTTTCCATATACATTATATCATGTTTTCTCTCCTGAAGCTCTTAAATCTGATCTCTCCCCCTCCAAGTCAAGCAGATTTTCCTCTCTTTCCCTCTATTCTTAGGTCCCATTGCCCCTCAATCTAAAAGTCCCGCCTCAATCTCCCTACCTAGCCATTGACTGTACAGCAATTCTTTTTTGCCAATTGAAGGTCTCTGGATGTAGAGACCCTCAGCATTTGAAAGCAGGGCTTAGGGGAATCACAATTCACAAGAAGCATTAGAAACAATTCCCAACACGTGTCTGCAAACGTAACAGAGTATCTCTAATAGTGTTAGGGACTAGTGCTTGCCCATTAAATGGGTCTCAAGTTGGGCCATTTGTTGGTTAGCAATTCCCTCCAGTCTGTGCTCCTCTCTCATGCATGTATGCCTCCTTGTAGACAGGAAAAATTTTGGGTTGAAAGCTTTGTAGATGAGTTGGTGTCTCTATGGCTCCCCTGGGGCTCCTGCCTGGCTACAGGAGGTAGCCTCCTCAGGTTCCATATCCCCAATTCTGTGAGTGACGTCTAAGGACACCCATTGTTTCTTGGGTGCCCTTGTTAGCCCAGGCCTATGTCTCCCTCCAGAGACCCTGCCTACCCCTCCACTCATGTCAGCTGCAGATTTCCATTCATTTTCATGGACATTTAGCCATCTCTGGGGCACATACTCAAAGAATCCCCATTCTACTACTGATACATTTGCTCAACTATGTTGAAAATATGGTACATTTATACAATATAATATTACTCAGCAGGTCTTTTAAAATGGTATCATAAAATTTTCAAGAAAATAAACTAGAGAAAATCATCCTGAGAGAGGTAACCCTGCAAAATTATGGTATGAATCTGCTTATATCTAGATATTACCAATTGAATAAGTGATAACCATTCCACAATCTGTAGACCCAGATAGACTACCCATAGAAGAAGGAATTAGGGCAGACACATGGATTCCCCTGGGAGGGAAAATTAAAATAGACTTTATGGAAGGACTTGAGCTGGAGGTGGAAATGACAGAACAGGACAGTCAGGTAGGAAGTGGCAGGGGGAGAGATTGAGAGAAGGAATAAGTGAAAAAACAACTAGAGTTGAAGGGCACTTGAAGGGTGGTTTGGAAACCTAGTGTAGTAGAAACTTCCTATAATATATAAAGGCAATTATAATGAAGTCTCCAAATAATGAATGAGGTGAAACCTCAACTGGCAATCTCTTGTCAATAAATAGTATTTCCAGTACTGGGACTGAGTTTCATTGAACTGAGATCTAGGCCAAAAGGGTCCCAGAGAAATACTCAAACAACTCAAGCTTTTGCCAAGACAATAGGTTGCTCTCCACACACAAACAGTAAATCCCTACTGCTGAAAACAGCACCCATACACAACTCATTTAACATCGATAAGTTGAGAACTGGTGCCTACATTGAATGTTAACACCCATGGTCTAGTGTCTAGCACAGAAATTTCCTCTACTGGCTATTCAAAGAGAAATGTAAATAGCAATCCGTTCATAAAATCTTTGGTCTACAATCTGTCTTATTTCCTAAAGCAATGGTAGAACAACATTTATGGGACTAAGCAACTAGTGGAACCTATAACTTACATTGCTCAAGTGACTATGAGCCAGAGACTAGATAGCCCAGAAAACTACAGTAAAACCAAAGCCTACTGATCTAAATGAAATAAAATAAAATAACAGTGAATTGATTCCAATTATATAAATAAATGCCTTATTTAGCCATTATCAGAGAAATATATTCCTGTAGCAAGTGGGAACAAATACAGACTCATAGCTAGACAATACATACACACACACACACACACAGACACACACACACACAGACACACACACACACACACAGACACACACACACACACACACACTCATCAATACCTTTCCCTCAGAGCTCAGGAAATCCTATAGAAGAGGAAGCAGAAAACACTGGGGAGAAGGAAAAACAGAGGACAGTAGAAAAATAAATCCCTCGAAAAAACTTGTGCAAAGTTCATATGAATTCACAGAGACTAAAATAGCAATAACAGGATCTGCAGTGGAATGTAAGAAGTTCTCTACATATATAGTATAGTCTTCAGTTTAATACTTTTGTGGGACTCTGAAATGTGTGACCAACTGGATCTCTGTTGCTTATACCTTCTTTTAGGGCTCTTTTAATTTTCTCTTAGCTTGACCTGTCCAGTATCAATATGATGAGTTTTTTTTGCTTTATTTTATTTTATTGTATCATATTTAAAAGATAATATAGATGATTCATCTATGCTGAAACTTCACAATACAGGCACAACTAATTAGCCTCAGGGGAGGAAATGTCAATAACAAAAATGTGGCTGACATGAAGTTATAACAGAGCCGGGATGGGGAGACTCATGGGAGTAATGATGGACAGATGCAATTTAAATATCTTAAGAATACTACAGTCCTCAATATGGAATATTATCAATTGTGCTATAGTAGTAATTTTAATATATTTCCAAGTCTACAAGGGAACTACATTAAAGAACAGTGCTCTGGAAAAATATTTGATGACATAATAAAAATGAAAATGAAAAAAAAGTGAATGGTTTACCATGGGGTCAGTGGTCTCCAGCAAGCAGAAGCAAATTATAATTATTTGAATACTACCTCGTCCACACAGAAATACACACACATTTCAAGACACAGATCAGCATTTCTGCAACAACTTCTCACTGAGCCAGACCCTGCATTGAGAGACTTCAAGATATCAGGCAAGTGTAAACAAGCTCTTTCGAGTCTGCATTAAAAATTTCTGGGAATTAAGTATGTGGGAAACTTCTGAATATACATTTTCAGCTACAAAAGACAACAGGACACTTCTAAAGACAACAAAAAAGTGTTAGTTTTACTTAATCTGCTCTAAGTCTGGATTATTTCAATTTACTAAGTAGTTTTTTAGTAAGACACAATCAAGCAGATAACATTAAGGTCCGTAAGTTATGATCTGTAAGTACAGCAAGTTATCATTTCAGGGAACAGTGTTATGGTGTCTAGTTCAGATGGTGTCTTTGTAGCATCTCTGAGCCTGAGGAGCTTCAACTGCAGTACCCTGTGGAAGAACCTGCTTCAGTGATTTAATAAACGAATGTTATTTATTTCCACCACTCAGCTTTATTAACTACTGAAAAACAGTGACCCAGCTTGTGAGTTCAGATTTTTGTCCATGAGGGAACTAATCTGCCCAAAAGTATAAGTTGATTTGGGGTCAGATTACAATGTATTCCATCAAATATATATTGTCTAATGACTATATACATACATCCGTGTGGATTATATTTATATACGTTTATAATGTTTTATAATTTGCATTTTGTCCATTTCCAGTACTAGTAACTCATTTACTACCATGGTATTTCCCTTTCTCTATAAATTGATTACAACAGAAATAAAACAGCTATCTGTGTTATTTTATCATTATAAAACATGTATTTCTTTCCAAAATTGAATGGCAAAATAATATTTATTTCCCACAGCATGAATGTGACAAATCACAAGAAAGGCTTACATGAATACAGATCCCTGAAGAAGACCTAAAATACAGGGAACATCGTGCAGTGGCTTTATTCACCTACAACCACACAGGGACCAATTACACAGATCGAGCATGGCTTGACAGAATCCAGAATGAGTTCAGGAGTCCTGAGAGAGAAGTGAAGATTAGATCAATACAGTTCTGGCATAAATGAAAGCAGAGGTAATTAATACTGTAGGTGAACCAATAAATTAGGCAATTGTGTTAAGGAAATGAAGTAGGGCTTTTGCTGCCCTATGATTTCCTCTGTAGTCACCAGGAAAACCTGAGCACAGTTTGAAATCTTTTACATAATCAACATGTCTTTAATATGTTAAGAGGTCTGCTAAATAGATACATGTGAAAAAGTTGAAAATTAACTCCTTAAATATAGGAACAAGTATGAACCAGATTGAAATAGCAAGGCATGGCCAGTGTTTAAGTACCAGAAACAAATGGATATTTATTAATAAAACTTTCAATTGGGATTGTATAGTAGACCAGGTTTTGTAGCTTGTATATGTAAATTCAGGGTTCAGACAGCTGAAGCAAGAGAATTGCAGAAAACTTCAAAAAACATAGGCTACATTCTGAGATACCCAGGAGATCTAGACCTCAGTGAGCTAAATGAGGCACTCTCTCTTCAAAAATTGTACATAACAACTAAATAAAAGATTATAATAAAAAATGTAAGGTTTCAGAACATCAATTTCAAATTTGATATGAGTTTATTATATGCAGAGGAATAATTTAATATTATTAATTATAAATTTTATTGCAAATCCATCAATGTGAGGGTCAATAGAAAAGCTAATACCTTAATTCTTAGACACTTTCCTTGCCTGACCATATCTTACGTAGCCAACACTCACATAAAAATGTATATCTCTTTAATATATGTAACTGAAATGTTTATAAGAGATTATTAAGTGACATATTTTGCTCTCCTCTCCCCAAATCACTAATAATTCCTAACACTGACTATTATATCAACAAAATTATATAACAATAATAGTTAAGCCAAAATGTCTATTAAAGAGTACAGTACTTGTGCAAATCATATTAAAAATTTGGAAATGAATTTTGAATTTTGCTGGTGTTTCTAGTCATATTTGCAAGTATTTTACATTAGGAAAATGCTGCATGAATCTGTTGCTTTTTTCTGCCACTGATGTGTAACACATTATACAATTTTATAGCTTATAACAACACCAATTTGTTGTTGCATGGTTTCTGTAGGTGGCTGTGTTCTCATCTCAAAGTTGTACAAGCTGGAATCCAAATGTTGGTGATAATGTATTCTAAAGCAGAAGATTGATTTGGCAAGCAGCCATATCTCTAAACCCTGGGTTGTTGGCAGAATTCATTTCCTGATGTACCACTGTGTTCATGAGAGCTTGCTTCTTGGGTGCTGGCAATAAACATAATCTCTATTTCTTCAAATCTTTGGTTAAGTCCTGATATTCTTTAACAGGTATCACTTAATTAGTACCATCCGAGAATATCTTCCTCTCAAGAAACAGATCCAATAGACCTTAAGGATAGTCACAAATCCTCTATGATGTTGTGATATAATTGGAACATATTCAAAGGTCCTACTTACGTACGTAGGAGCAGAACAGGTCCAAGCTTTTGCTATTCTACTGGCCAAATTTGTCATTCACAAACATTTCCTGATGATTTTAAATTCTGCCTCTTCTCATGGTTATGAACCATGTTCAGGTTTTGTTGTTGTTGTTTTTGTTTTTGTTGTTTAGTAGGTTGTTTCCACCTGTTCACATTTCAGTTCTAAGACTTCTCGTTTAGTTCTTTTGTTAATTCTTCCTGAATGTTGACATTGCTAACATGTACCCTTAAATATTTTTATTAGCAATTTTTATTTTCTCTTTTGTTCACTGATTAGAACTGCTTGCTAATAAATTGATTAGCTTTTAAGAATTTTCTTTCCTCCACCTGACCTTTTTTGAGGATTGGAGTCTTTATATTTAAATGAACTAGAGAAGAAACAAAGTTAAATGCAACAGTTGAACATTTTTGCTCCCCCCTTATTTCATTCATTCATTCATTCATTCACTTTACACTGTGATTTTGCTCCCCTCTTCTCCCCCAAGTCCTACCTTTGCAAATTCCTTCCCTCATTACACCTCCCCTTTTTCTCAGAGAAGGATAGGCCCCCCCTGAAAAAAACCTCACAATAAGACAACAAGTCACAGTGGGACTAGGACAATCCTCTCCCACTGAGGCCCCACAAGGCAGTTCAGCTTTGTATTATTTTCAATGTATCTGTTCTGGCTTGCTTTCTGTTGCTGAAAAAAAAAACATAGCCAAAAGCAACTTGGGACAAAAGAATTTATTTTATCTTACACCCCTAGTTAATAATTTATCCCTTACAGAAATCAGGGCAGAACCTGGAGGCAGGAAGTAAAGGAAAAGTCATGGAGTAATATTCTTTACTCTCTTGCTTCTCTTAACTTGCCCAGTGAACAGCTGCACTGGGATGGTACTGGACACCATTGACTGGACTCTTCCATATCAATCAGCAATTTAAAAAATATTGTACAGACATAATCACAGGCTAATCTAATAGAAGCAATTCTTAGTGGTGATTTTTGCTTTCCAGGCAGTTACATGTTTGTGTTAAGTGGGTTAACACTGTTGTACTATCCTTGTTTCTTTATATTTTGTATTTTATTTATTTTTTATTATATCCATTATTACACAACTTCATACTTGGAATTAATTTATTTAATTTTTATAAACTAACCACTTAAATCATCAACCTAAAATATTTTATTCTAATGTCAACATTAAAGTTATTGTTGTATCTAAAGATGATGTTGTAACAGTATCTGGAAATACTTTCAAAATGGTATAATGATATTTCTTTGAAGTATATTTGCTTTATCTCCCAATAATTATGGATGGTATAATGATATTCCTTTGAAGTATATTTGCTTTATCTCTAAATAATTATGTCTAGGTATCCACTTTTAAATTAATTACTACTTAGGTCTTTGTAGCTAGAGAATAGATTTTTAATAATTTTAACTCTTAAATATATTGTCTTTTTATGATGTAAAAAATATGTGGTTGGTTTGCCTTTCAATCTGAAAAGACATTGTGTTTAGTCACTTACCATGTCCTAAAATTGTCAATAATGTAATTTGAAGATGTTCCTTAAAGCTCTTTACTTATTATCAGTTACACAATAAAGAATATTAATTATCTAGCTTATAAGTAAGAGTGCATTTTTCCATTATCACTATCAAGTGTTGTGTAATATGCTTTTAATCTGTTGCTTCATATACTTTTGGAATTATTATATCTTTCCCATGAATTGATTTCATATTATTTGAATTTCTATCCCTGGAAATATATTTTATTCTTATGTCTAATTTAATATATAATTGTAGCATTGCTGTACATTACTTATAGTTTGTGTGTTCCTAGAAGTTTCTGACAATCTGCAATTAGCTGGTCATGAAGACATAGCATTTATATTCATTGGAATTTCCCTGGCCATAAGAGATAATATCTGAAGTTATCTTTTTGAACAATAGCAATGAAACATTTCAAAGAACATCAGTGTCAGACATAGCAATAGGGAGTATGATAAGGTACAATAAAAAGGTGTCATTGAACACTTAGACACAGAACTCAGATTGTTCAAGCTGGATATGACCTGAAAGTCTAGCTTTACTAGCTCCAGAAAAACACTATGCAAGTTGCCAAGGCAGGAAAGCAATTAAACACTCCAAGCCATGCACAACACCTATAAACCACAACAGTTATCAGCACAGCAAGGTAGGCAAAAAAGTGTAAGTGTCACATATCAGTGACAATCAATAGCAGTCAAATAGGACTTAAAACTCCCATTCAACTGGAGAGAACTAGGGCCTAGTGCTGGACACCTAGACATCTTTCTCAGGCTAGCTAGGTCAAATACCTTAGAGAAGATTTTGCTACAGCCACTTTGCTAGACCAACATAATTCTTTACTACATTCAAAATTTTATTTTCATAATCATAAGTGTAGCTACTACTTCTCATTTACAAAAGTTCTCTTTATAGCAAATAGAGTCTTATGAGCCTAAGTGGACATAAAGCAGATATCTATAGATCATGAGAAGCCTCATACTAACTGGTGGAGCTATATGACAGACAGCTCAGCATCTGTGACTCGGGAAACATTGCAGAAGAGGGGACAGAAAGATTAGCAAAGTCAGAATACCAGAAGTCTTCTATGAAACAATGTTTATTAGAAATAGTTGCAAAGACAAGACCAAAATATTGGCAAAATCAATACACTTTGCTTCTCTCCCCACCTGTCTCTCCCTCCCTCCTTTCATTCCTCTATCCCTCTCTTGTGTGTGTGTGTGTGTGTGTGTGTGTGTGTGTGTGTGTGTGTGTGTGTGTGTTTGTGTGTGTGTATGTATGTGAATGTGTATAAGACATGGGAAGAATTTGAGGGACAGTATATAGGAGGGATTGAAATGAGGAAAATAAAATATTATAATTCTCTTTCAATTAAAAAATTCAAAGATGTTTCATTAAAAAAGTCTGATCAGAAAATAGGGGAGTGGTAGTGTAAAAAGTTATATGGCAGAACTATTCTTTCCTGGCTAAAAAAGTAAAAGCTGTATTTTGGTGACTATAGTGTTAGCTGCACTCTGTACTTTTCCCAAGAGTAAAATTCGAGAAGAAGGAAGACCAAAGTCTAGATGCTACAGTCCTCCTTAGAAAAGGGAACAAAATACTCATGGGAGCAATTATGGAGACAAAGTGTGGAGCAGAGACTGAAGGAAAGACCATCCAGAGACTGCCCCACCTGGGGATCCATCCCGTACACAGTCATCAAACCCAGACATTATTGTGGATGTCAAGAAGTACATGCTGACAGGAGCCTGATATAGCTGTCTCCTGAGAAGCTCTGCCAGAGCCTGACAAACGCAAATGTGGCTCGCAGCCAACCATTGGACTGATCACATGGTCCTCAATGGAGGAGTTAGAAAAAGGACTGAAGGATCTGAAGGGGTTTGCAACCTCATAGTAAGAATAATAATATCAACCAATCAGACACCTCAGAGTTCCCAGGGACTAACCACCAACCAAAGAGTACACATAGAGAGACTCCTGGCTCTAGCCATTTGTGTAGCAGAGGATGACCTTGTCAGGCATCAATGGGAGGAGAGGCCTTTAGTCCTGTGAGGGCTTAATGTCCCAATGTAGAGGAATGCAGGGTGGAGAGGCAGAAAGGCATAGGTGGGGAAACACTCTCATAGAAGCAGGAGGAGGGAGGACAGAATAGGGTGTTTCAGGGGAGAAAACTTGGAAATGGAATAATGTTTGAAATGTAAATAAAGAAAATAATAATTTTTTAATAATACAAGAAATTCATGACACACAGTGCTCCCATACTAAAGTAAAAAAAAATAATTAATGCACTATAAACATAAAATCACTTCATTTTGCTGGCAATCACAGAATTGAAAGGAAATCACAATTTATTGGACTTTCTAAAATACATTTATCATGCATCTAAATTCTAAAGTAAATTTCTACTGACATTTGTTTGTTGAGATGAGTCTGGATTTTTCATGGTATTATTCTACATTTGTTTATTTTTGTCCACAAAAATGTTTCTATGTTGAAATATATGTTCCTATGACACCCAACTGATTTAAATTAATAATACATCTATATACATCAAATCAAATATATTGTATATATATGAAATTTGGGCCTGAGTGTCATTTATTATAAATTCTAATATTTTCTCAAATATTTTAGTTCATAGTTATTGAATTCATAGACATGGAAACCACAGATCCAGCTGTACATAATATTTATCTTGTTGTTTGACAGTTTCACATATTTGTATGATGAATTTTAGCCAATTTCATTCCCTTATGCCATGTCTCTCTTTAACCTGCTGACATTTCCTTTTTCTCTTTTATTGAAAATATTTTCTCAAGTAATATATTCTGAATATTGTTTCCCTTCCTTTGATTTCTCCCAAATACTCCCTACTTCTCCTACCATAAAAAAACTGTACTACTTTCTTTCTTCTCACTACAAAACAAGCAGCCTTCTATGAAATAAAATAAAATAAGATGAAACAAGATAAAACAAACTAACATATTAGAATTATACAAGGAAAGGGAAGAAGAGAAGGAACAAGAAAACAGAGACCCAGTAGTCCACTCACTCGGGAATACCATAAAAACACTAATCTAATGCCATGGTATATATGCAGTGTAAAAAGAGACAATAAATATATGTAAATGAAATAAAATAAATATTAATAAGATTTTTTTAAATAGGAACAGCCCTGAGACAAAGAATGTTCAAAGATCCAGTTGAGTTCATTTTGTGTTGGCATCTACTGCTGGGTATGCAGCCATTGAGACTCCCCCGGAGGAAAACGAGTTTTCCTTTACAAGTGCTTTTACATTGGAGACAGCTTCTGTGTTAGGTGTAGTGGCATGTGTCCACTTCTTTCAGCTCTAGGTCCCAATCTGGAGTAGACCTATCTAGGCCCTGTGCAAGTTGCCTTAGTCTCTGTAAGTTTGTATAGGCATCGTTCCTGTTGACTTTGTGAACTTCATTTTCCTAGTGTCCTCCAATCTCTCTGGACCTTAAATATTTTCTGTCTCTTCTTCTGAAAGGCTCTCTGATCCCTGTGGGGAGAGGGATTTAGTGAAGACACTGAGTGATCCAAAGTCACTCACTCTCTGCATACTTTCTGGTTGAAAGTCTCAGTACTTGTTCCCATCTACTGCAAAAGGGAAGCTTCTCTGATAGGCATCTTCCTTCTCAAGAAACTTGTTTGTATTCTAATGGCATTTTGTATTGTGTGACCCACTGGATTTACTAAGAATGTCTCACTCAATCATGGATAGAAGCAATTTATCTTATAGTCACTGATAAATTCTTAAGATAACTTAATGCTGATTATACTACTGAAGAAAATGGTACCCTTTCTCTAACAACTTTCAGTAGACAATAGTATTTCATGGAGGAATGGGCCTTAAGGACATCTTCCCATCCAAGATGATATGTAGACAGACTGTTTTAAAGGTCTTGTTCATTTAACTAAGTGTACAGTGTATTTTTCTTAGTACAGATTGGCTTCTTTGTTATTTTCCCATGAATGAGATTCATTTAGCTATTCATTCAAAGAGGTAATAATTTCACAAACACAACTGCCATCTCATGTGCAGAGATGCCTTTTTGTTGCCCATGTCCCTGTCTTACATTCTTTCCACTCTTTGTTTTATAGTATTCCCCAACTTTAAAAGGAATGACACAGATTCTCATTTAAGAAAGTGTCATCATTTATTCTTAGCACTTGGGCAGTTACAGTTTGTGTTTGTTTGTTTTTGTTTTTGGTTTTTGTTTTTTGTTTTTCTTTTTGATTTTCCTACAACTATCACCTGCTGTAGTAAGGACTTATGCTGGGAAGACTGGGTAAAGCACTAATCTATATTGATAAACATCAGTATTTAAAAGGCAGTTTGACCACATGACCATTTAGCAAAATAGTAGTAATATGTTGCATAGAACTTATAACTGGCCCAGACACTATTACTTGACCAAATTAACAGAATTAGTCATTGAATTTCTCACCATTTAAGTTAATGTCAGCTATGGGATTTCTGTAGACTGTCTTTATTATGTTATCATGTATCATCATATATAGTATATGCTAGTAGGTATAGCCTTATATCTGTAATTTCTTCAAGACTTTTATCATGAGGTTTTGTTGGATTTTCTCAAAGAAATTTTCTGCATCTTATGAGATTATCACTAGGGATTTTTTTCATTCAGTTTGTCTATATAATGCATTAAATTTGTTGCTTTTTATGTACTGAGCCATATCTACAACTCTGGGTGAAGCCTACTTGACTATGGTGAATGAACTTTGTGCATTTCTGTAAGGCAGAGGACATCATCATTTAGACAAAGTGACGTGACAGTATACAGAATGATAGAAGATTCTTATGAACTTCACAGGGAGCAGATGCCTAATAACCAAAATATAGGAAGAGCTGAAGTAACTTTATTTCAAAAAATCAAATAACCTAATTTTTAAAACTAAGGTACAGATCTAAATAGAGAATTTTTAATAGTGGAAAGTCAAGTGGCTGAGAAACACTTAAAAATGTTCAACATCCTTAGCCATCAGTGAAATGCAAATCAAAACTACTTTGAGATTCCTTCTTACAGCTGTCAGAATGGCTAAGATGAATAATATAATTGACAACCTCTGCTGGCAAGTATGTAGGAACATCCATCCATTGCTAAAGGGAATGCAAATTTGTGTATCCACTGTAGAAATTGGTATGGCCACTTTTTAGAAAGATGGAAATCCATCTACTTCAAAATCTAGCTATACCACTCTTGAGCATAAACCGTAAGGTTGCTTAATCCCACCTACCTCAGAGACACTTGGTCAATCATGTTCTTTGATGCTCTATTTATAATAGGATGAAGCTAGAAACAATATAGATATTTCTCAACAGAAGAATGGATGAAGAAAATGTGGTACATTTGTACAATGAAATACTATTCATCTGTTAAAAATTCCATTATGAAATTTACAGACAAATAGATGTAACTAGAAAATAATCATCTTGAGCAAGATAACTCAGACTCTGAAATACAAATACAGTATTATTCATATGTATCTATATACTAGCTCTTAAGTAAATGATAAACAAGCCACAATACAGAGACCCAAGAACTAGAAATTGGATAGACTAGAGACCTACAGTAAAACCAAACACAACTGGATAAAACAATAAAATGATTCCTACTGATATTCTGCTACACTCATATATTGGGATCTTGTCCAGTTGTCATCAGACAAGCTTTCTCAGTAGCAAATGGGAGCATGAACAGAGACAGCTAGACCTTGTGTAGAAAGAGAGTATAAGTTGGAGGTCTCTATCAGGTCCATGTCCTTGAAGTTTAGGGAAAAACACAGAAGTAGGGAAGGAAGGATTGTAGAGGACAGAGGAGATGGAGTATACCAGGAGAATATCGACCACTAAATCAACTAAGCAGGGCTCATATTAGCTCACAATAACTAAATAGGCAAGCACATGAACTGCATGGGTCTGCACTAGGTCCTTAGCATATATCATATGGTAGTCAGTTTGGTGTTTTTTTTTTTTTTTTTTTTTTTTTTATGCTACTCCTAACAGTGAAAGCAGGTATATCTCTGGCTCTTTTGCCTGCTCATTAGACTATTCTCCTCCTATTGGATTGCCTTGTCCAGCCTCAATATAATGGATTTTGCCTTGTTTTATTATATCTTGTTTTCTTCCATTTGGTTGTAATCTCTTGGAGGCTTGCTCTTTTATGAAGAGGAAATGGTGGAGAAATGGACATGGGGGAAACAAAAGATAGAAGGTAGCTAGAAGTGGAGGAAGGGAAACTGTCTTTGAGATGTATGAGAGAAGAATCTATTTTGAACAAAAATTAACTACTTTTAAATGAAAGTAACAGAAACTTTCATTTTTTGCACATTTACTCTTTCTGTTGTTATCTTTTATGTTTCACTCTCTTGGTTTCTTTATATTACAACTTCATTTTAACATGTAAGAGATTATACATATAGCCACTATGTTGTATTCATAAAAATCTGTTTCATTTTACCCATTAAATGCATCGAGCTCCTCTGAAAATCTTTCCAAACAATCTTAATTAATGACTGATAGAAAAGGGCTCAGCCCAGGATGCATGATGACATCCTTGGGCAGAAAGTCCTAGGTTCTGTAAAAAGCAGTTTGAATAAGCCACTGGAAAGACTCCAGGAAGTGGCACCCTTTCATAGCCTCAATATTCATTCCTGCCTCCAGGTTTCTGCCCTCTTTTAGTTCTATTATGACTTCCTTCTATGATGTACAACAATATGGAAGTGTAAGCTGAATAAACTCTTTCTTCCCCAATTTGCTTTCTGGTAATGCAGTAATAGTAACTCTAAGAAAGTTATCTTTGGAGAAGGATGTGATATAGATATCCAATTTAGGCCTTAATATTATATAATTCTGATTTTATGCATGTTGTCCAGCTGTGAATCTCTGTGCTAATTGCCATCTATATACTCATACCTTAGAACATGAAGAAATCAATCTGGTACTAGCCTGAAAGCCTCATTACTAGAGGATAGATATTAGGATGCTGGGAGGTACTATGCATACTACTAAAGAAGAAAGATAATCATCTATATTACATAACTATGACCCTGGGATGTACAACAATGATCCACTTGGAAACATACGCACACTGGCATTATAGTGTCTGAATACTGTAGAAGAAATGAATCTCTCTCTGTGTAGATTTAGGACCCTTTCCACAAGATGGAAGTTATGATTGACACCATTATCAGAGGCAAGAACCTGCACTTAGAAATTTACAGGTCTTAACAGAGAAACTATCAGTTTTACGTTACTAAATGGATATAGTATTATGCTAGTTTCTAAAGACTTTTCATTGTATTAATGTATTTCTCAACCCTAGTCAAAAAAAGTAACTATATCTACAGTAGATGGCAACTAATCAAAATTAGTTAATATATAAAGGATAATAAATCCTTTTATTTATTGGTGAGACAATAGTCTCACTCTCTAATTCTAGATTGGTATGAAATTCATAGTCTGGGCTCAAACTAAGTCTCCAATTATGTATGGAATTATAAATGTTTGCCATAATGTCTGATGTCTCAATCTATTTTTATGAATTCATTTTGTTCTAACTATGGTCAATATTTTCTGACTTCTTTTCAAATTTAGTATTTTTAAATTGTACTCTTGACTTTACACATGAGGTTTTAACTGTCTAGAATTCCAATTTTTAATCTCTTTTGCTCAGAATTCTTACAGTTAGTTGATTATTTATTGGCACCATATTGTTTTAATCTTGTCTATGTTTATCTTTAATAGGTTTTTATCTAGAACTATATCAGCCATCATATGTGATAATACCTTTCTTGAGTAACTTTGGTTATCCTGGAGCACTGAGTAAGAGTTTTCCCTCTGGAAAGTCAAACCATCATGTAGATGTGCAACATTTTCTTTATCAATTTTTCAGTCAAGAGACATCTAAGTTGTTTCCAGTTCCTGGCACTTATGAATAAAGCTACTATGAACATAATTGAACAAGTGTTTTGTGGGATGGTGGAGCATGTTTTGCGTATATGGCCAAGAGCTGGGTCTTGAGGTTGAACTTTTCCCAGTTTTCTGAGGTTACTAATTCCCCCCTTAATTTTCTTGCCTGAGTTTATAGAATTCTCTTTGTGTTTTCAAGTTTAATATTTGGCCTTGAATGAAAAAGTACAATTATACAGATCTCTTGGTTTTCTCCCCTACGCTGTTCTTTTGACCTAATTTCCCTCAAGGTCTATGACAGTGGCAGCCATATGTTTGAGCATCTATGTCCTTCCTTACTGTTGTGAGATATGTTTTGTTCTCACCTGTCACAAGGTCCAGAAAGATTCTGAACTTATAGTTGCTGTCTTCACCTCACATATTTCTTGTCACTTGAATTGAATTTTATGTGCTGTATTGTTTATGTGAAATCATATTCTTCATTAGCTTGACAAACTTTAAACTTAAGTTTTTAGGGGAATTAGGACCACTTATTTATTATGACTCTAAGTTGGAGTCTGAATTACATTTACAAGGTATTTTTGTAATACCTGCTGACAAAAATGTCTACTTCCATATTCATCTTCAGAGTGGGTATAGGACATTAAGTATTTATGTAAAACCTATAAAAACCAGTTGCAAGAAATGAGTAAATTACTTTAAGTTAGTTCAGAGTATCTAGATTAACTTTTCTAACATATAAGGGGTGATTTTACCATGTGTTTGAGGGAAAAATGTAAAATTATCCATTCAAAAATTATGTTATGAGTAATATTTAGCAGGTATGTCATCCATGGTGTATAAGATTGTTTCTGCATTTTCATATATGAAATACTGACAACTAAAAGTGGTTGCTATAGTGTAGGAAGAAGTCCCCATTGTAGGAGCTGAAGAAAATTATATAATAGCAGGTTTTTAATCTACATTCCTTTCTGAACCTTGTGATTATTATTATTGCAGCTGTTGATTTTTATTTATTCTTATTCTTATTATTACTAACATTATTACTATTATTGAGAATAAAGTTTTGTGATATTTATTCAGGCTTTCTTTTGATGGTTGTCATGGATTGGTTGCTGAGCCTGAGGAAAATACCTCTCTCTACATGATATACTTACAATCTCCCATTCATAAATCTAAGCAATTCCTTCATCTTGCCATTTCAAAATCATTCACAATAATAGTTACAGTACATGCTTAATCCAAAAAGAGAGTAAGGTCCACATAAGAACAGAAAATACTTGAAGACTTATTTATATTTTTTCCTATCACTTTGTTAAAGAGAATTTTCCATTGTCAAGAATTATTTGAAGTAACACGGTCATTTGGAAAGATCACATAGTTTCTATCAAGATTTAATCTTACTTATGGTAACTTTCATTTATCTCTTTTTTCCCTAGAAGAATCATTGATTTTTGCTATGGTCTAAAATGGGGATAAGGGCAGAGTTTCATGTGCTTTTTATTTTTTACTAGACTATTAATCTTTCTATGTGTAAATTTTATTTTTAAATTCAAATAATCTGAAGTTACAAAATTCATTCCTTATTTACATAATTATATCTAACTTATATCATAATTTAATAAGAAGGACTTTCAAACACATGGAAACACACTGGTTCTGCACAATATTATATCATAACATCTCAATAAACATAAACTTTTGGATGGATAAAATTTTCCTTTACTCAACAACATGAAACTTGAAGAAAGTAAAATCATATGACACCAAAAATAAACAATAGACATTACTAGTTATAACATTATTCATATAATTGAATTGTGTCTTGTCTTCATCAGTAGGGAAATTTACTTTGTAAGTAAGTTTGAACACCTCTTCTGAGTAAAGATATAAAAAGAAGAGCATAGAAACACTGTATTATTTTTAATCTTCCATAAAAAAGGAAGAGTAAGGACAATTGAATATAGCCTCTGGTAAAAGCTAAAGCATTACTGAGTGAGCTTATTAAGACATCACAATCTAAGCTTTCTTTTCAAATCAGAAAAACACTGATAAATTGCTAATGCAATTTAGAGTGTTTAGGGAGTGATCAAAACAAATAAAAGAAACTTTAAAAATACAGGTGTGAAGAAGAATAAAGGTTTTTTTTTTTTTTAACATGTTTTCAAATAAGGGAGAATTAATAAGCTTATCCATTAAGGATTACAAAAGGTACAATTACCTTTGATTGACATCATCCTAGTCCTGAAGAGCATTTTTGAAATCTACTTTTTCAGTGGTAACATATAACTTATTAGAAGTTAATACATTAGGGTTTTAAACTAGCAAATGTAGAACAATCGTAATATGGTATAAGAACTAAGCAAGGTAAAATATGCATCTACCTTTCCACCTTTTTGTACAAACAGAAGTTATCTGCTTTCTTGCAAAATCTGAAGGGAATTAATTAGCACAATTCCTTCATCACAATCAGTTTGAAGACATGTGAAAGCAGATAAGAGCATAGACTTGGAGAAAATGGTATTGGAAGCTTGAAAGGACATGAAAGAAGTACAGAATAATATCTACTGAAACACACTTCTCTTGTAATTTAAAAGAGATACTAGTAAGTTAAAAACAGGGTCATGCATTTTAGATATTCTTTGGTGTGTATCAAAGTACGCAAAAGAATTATTCATCTTTGAAGTTGAGTTTTCTGCTGAAATTCACATATCCACAGTATGTTCATTTTCAATCTGATTTTATAAATTTTTTATTGACTTAAGTTTTATTGCATTATGATGAGAAAATATACATCATTTCAATTTATCTGAATTTGTTAACATTTAAAAACATATTTTAAATAAATACTATTAAATCACATTCTTGTTTCCCTTTTGTACCTCAATTACTCCCAGAGACCCCTCTTCAATACTTACAATATATTTTTTGTCATATTCTTTAAAATTTATAAAATATTATAACAATAAAAATGAATATTATAAAAGTTGTTTGATATAAAACAACAATCAATTTAACAGTCTTATGTAGATGCTTGTCTACAGCAATACTGAAAATATATGGATGTTTCTCAATATAAATTTTAAATAGCTCCAAACATATTAACTGTATATTTTAAGGACCCAAGGAGCTGAAGGGCTTGCAGGCCCTGAGGATAAACTACTACCTAGTACCCTCCGAGCTCCCACAGACTAAACCACCAACCAAAGAGTACACATGGTGGGATACATGGCTCCAGCTGCATATGTATTGCAGAGGATGGCCAAGTTGGTCATCAATGGGAGGATAGACCCTTGGCTCTGTGAAGGTTCTACACCCCAGTGTAGGGGAATGCCAGGGCCAGAAAGCAGGAGAGGGTGGGTGGTGAGCGGGGGAGGGAACAGGGAACAGGGGTTTGTTTTTGTTTTTGTTTTTGATTCTATTTTATTTTTTTGGGGGGGGGAGGGGAACCTGGAAAGGAGATATTGTATGACATGTAAATAAAGAAGACATCTAATAAAAAAATTAAAAAAATAATCACTACTAGTATTTTTTAAATCAACATAAATATATAAAGTCCTTTTGTTTGTTTGTTTGTTTGTTTGTTTGTTTTGTATTTAGTAGAGTTTAAAATCTTGGTTCTTACTGTGGTACAAGCCCAAAATAAGAACAATTATTAGACATTGGATTTCATTGTAATAAGGCTGTACTTCAATGACCCTCTCATCACCAAAGGATTTTACCTCCATCATAGCTAAGCTGAGAGTTGACAGTTCTGCTGCACTAAGGAATGAATTGTAGGCATGATTTTTGGTTACAGACTTCCTGCTATGGTCAAAGCTATTTGACTTGAGTGAGTGTCTTTATTTTCAGCCCACAGAGAACAGATTACATTCATTTAAGAAATGGTGTAGGTATAAAGATGGTCTATCCATAAACTCATTCACCAACTGTTTCAATGAACAATGGTTCTGCTTGGAGGGTGGCACAGACATTAGTGAGGGTAAGAATCGGGTTCATTGGCTGTGATAATTGGAAAAGCATTCATCTCAGAGAAAGAGTAACTTATAAAGTCCTCTTCTTCATACTTGTTACAATAGTTACAAATGTCAAACAAAGCATTGAGTCTCATTCTTTGCTGTTCTCTTACAAGCCACCTCTCAAGTTAATGGTCTACATTTCTTTTGGCTGGATAAATACTTTTGAAATATGTAAGCTGTTCTGAAAACCATAGCATAGTATAAAGACATGAAATAAACAACGCTACTAATATAGAGGCTGAGATTAAGAGAAGCAAGATTACAAGGCCATTATGTAGTACACAGTAAGACACTGTCACATACAAACAAGCTGAAAGTGTACATGGATTGTACAATATTGGACCTATTTCTCCAATTACCAAATTAGAGAGACCATTGGATGATAGTCAACAAATTTCTAATTCCTTATAGTTTTGGATTTCAATCGATTAGGATATGTTGGTAATATTAATTTTCATATTAAGATATTAAGAAAAAGTAATTGTTACTTCTTGTTTTTATTCTAAGTGGTAGAATTAGGTTGTCTTATTTATGTACTAACTAATAGGTCCAATGCTTTCACTTATATCTCAACGAGAACATGTATCATTTGTCTTTCTTGACTTGAATTAGCTCATTCAGCATATTTTCAAAGTCTGTGCATTTATTTACACATTCTATAGCTTCATTTTTCTTTATAGCTGAACAAAATTTCATTGTATATATGCACTGAATTTTTATTATTTATTTATCCATTCATGCACGTCTAGATTATTTCAGTATCCTAGCTATTTTGAACATAGCAGAAATCAACATGGATGAGCATGTGACTCTGAAAAGGGCATCGTGTCTTTTGGATATATGCGCAGGAGTGGTATATTAGCTTATATGTTAGGTATATTTCTAACATTTGAAAACATTACATGATTGTCATAGTGGATTCTTCAGTTTATACTGTCACCACCAATGTTTGAGAGTTCTTTATCCACATCTTTGCTAGTATGTGATATCTACTGTTTTCCATTCTCATTGATGTAAGAGAAAAACTCAGCGAAGTTTTACTTTGTATTTCTGTGATGGCTAAAGAATACTTACACTTCAAAAATATTTCTTGACAGGCAGTGGTGGCGCACGCCTTTAATTCCAGCCCTTGGGAGGCAGAGGCAGGTGGATTTCTGAGTTCAAGACCAGCCTGGTCTACAGAGTGAGTTCCAGGACAGCCAGGGATACACAGAGAAACCCTGTCTTGAAAACACCTAAAAAAAAATAAAACACAAATATTTCTTACTGATTATCTTAGTTACTTTTCTTTTGATGTAATAAAACACCATGACCAAGAAGAACCCAGTTGTTCGGAGCTTACTGTTCCATACGATTAGAGTCCATAATGTCAGAGTTAGGGGACAGGGTGATGGAAGACAGTGCATCCGGAGCTGAAAGACAAGAACTCAGGTATCAAACCATGGAGATGCAGCAACTAGTAACTGACAAAGGCTCTGGCAATTGAAACCTCAAAGTCTGCCCATGATGTCACTTCCTTCAGCAAGGCCACATCTCTTAATAGCCTCCCAAACAATGCCAGCAACTTGGGACTAAGTATTCAACATTAGAGTTGCAGGAGATATCCTAGTGACACCAAAACAGCCATTCCTGTTTCTTCATGTGACCGTTATGTTCTGATTCATAATCTACTTTCTAATTTGTCTTTTTAAGTGTGGTTCTTTATTTATCTAGCATTTTGTTTGCTTGTCTGTTTAGTTCTTCTGTATTCCAGACACTAATACTTTGCCAGAGATATTGCTCAGAAAAAAAAAATATGTCCTTTAGGCTGCACGTTCAATTTTCTGGCAGTTTGTTTTGAAATATAAATACTTTGAATTTATTAAAGTTCATTTGATTGGTGGTCCTATTTTCTGGGAGGCAATACTAAAAATAACTTTACATAAGCCTAGACTCTGCAAACTACCTATTGCTTTTTCTTGAAGTTTCACATTTGAAAAATCACATTCTTGCTCTTCTTTCCTCCCTCTCCTAGAGGCTGTCTCTATTTTCCCTCTCAAGAAACCTCCCACATAAAAAAAAAAAGAAAAAAGAAAAATCACATTCTTGATCAATTTGCAAATGATTTGTATGCAGAATGAGAGAAGAATCAAGTTCTAATCTAGTACAATATATCTATCCAGCTTTCCCAGCACCATTTAATAAAGATGCTGTCTTTTCTCCAGTGTGTCTTTTTGGTATCTTTGTCAAAGGGATTTTTTTTAATGATAAAGGAATGTTGGATCTTTTAAAAGATATTTTCTGTAACTATTGGAATGATAATATTCTTTCTGTTCATGTATTCAAATTCAATAACTTTGGATTTATATATACATATGTGTGTGTGTATGTGTGTGTGTGTGTGTATGTAGGTATGTATGTGTATACGTATATGTGTGGGTATACGTGTGGATATACGTGGGTATGTGTTGAAACATCCCTGCATGTCTGCATGTCTGGAACTTATCATAGTGAATGATCATTTAAATATGATATTTTTTTAAATATTTTATTGAGTATTTTTTATTTGTTTGAGAACAAGAACTTATTTATTACTCAAATGATTGTATTCAACTCAAGAACACGAAATGTAGTACATTCAAGAGCACTTAATTGATTGAAATTAAAGAGACTAATTGGCAGTGGAAGTTCCAAAAATACAACTTTTAACTTTTAAGTTATTATGTAAGCTATTTAGACCTTCTATATATTAAAAGGTAAGTGATAATATAGATCTTTGGAATCTGGAGTCTAAACTGAAGGCTGATGACCGGACACAGATTTGACATCATCAATCCAGACTATGACTAAAATGCAAGAGGAAGGGTCAGGAGTTTCAAATTAGTCACATTTGGTGAAAAAAAGCAAAAGACCTTTACCAACCCTATATCTGATAGAGGGCTAATATCCAATACATACAAAGAACTCAAGAAGTCAGATGCCAAAGAACCAAATAATCTTATTAAAAATGGGGTACAGAGCTAAACACAGAATTCTCACCTGAGGAATACTCAATAGCTGAAAAGCACGGAAAGAAATGTTCAATATCCTTAATCATTAGGTAAAGGCAATTAAAAACAACCCTGAAATAACACCTTACACCAGTCCGAATGGCTAAGATAAAAAACTCAGGTGACAGCAGATGCTGGCAAAGATGTGGAGAAAGAGGAACAATCTTCCATTGCTAGTAGGATTGTAAACTGGTACAACCACTCTGGAAATCAATTTGGCAGTTCCTCAGAAAATTGGATATGTGACTACCTGAGGATCTAGCTACACCACTTCTCTGGGTATATACCCAGAAGATGCTCCAACAAGTAATAAGGACACATGCTCCATGTTCATAGCAGCCTTATGTATAATAGCCAGAAACTGGAAAGAACCTAGATGTCCCTCAACAGAGGAATGGATACAGAAACTGTGGTACATTTACATAATGGGGTAATACTCTGCTATTATAAACAATGAATTCATTAAATTCTTAGGAAAATGGATGGAACTAGAAAATATCATCCTGAAGGGTAACCCAATCACGAAAGAAAACACATGATATGCACTCACTGATACATGGATATTAGCCCAATGTTCAGAATACCCAAGATACAATTCACAGATCACATGAAGCTTAAGAAGAAGGAAGTTCGGTACTTCTTAAAAGGAGGATCAAAATACCCATGGGAGGAGATACAGTGACAAAGTGTGGAGTAGAAACTGAAGGAAAAGCCATCCAGAGACGATCCCACCTGGGGATTCATCCCATATATGTGCCGAGCCAACCCTGATCAATAGGAATTAAGACACAGCACAACCGGTTCCTTCTCTTAGCAGTTTACTCAGGATACTTTACAGGCAGCATTGTGTGGAGGTGAGCCCGAGATCCTTACCTGGGCATAGCTTATATCCTAGTAGGAGCCCATGAACTCATGCCACGTGTCATCTCCCCATAGGCCAGGGAAGATCATGCCACTCAGAAGCACAACCTTCAAGCCAAATCAGGTGTTGTTTATATCAGAGCTCTCAGCCAGCCATCGCCATCTTTAGGGCGTGGTTTGGACGGCTCTCTACAGTTCCCCCTTTTTTGTTTTACAGTGAAATGGGCAAGAACAGAGGTCTGATCTCTGATGATAGAAACAGGGACATTATACTACCCCACCCCAGGCTTCATGCCTTCCAGGGAGGGCCAGACCTGTCTGATGCCTTTTCCACAGAGACAGGTTCTGGGGCATCAACCTGTACGCAATCAGACATGCTCTTCTTGAGGTTGCTAGCTGCAGGTGGCATACCTCAAGTGCAGTGCTAAGCCTCGCATCCCGAACTTGATGATCCCATAACCCAGAGGTCAATGGACAGTTATTTCTGCATGACAGCAAGCCATGCTTGGGGGGACTGCCCTGCCTCAATGGCTGTAAATGCTTGTGTTATCATGACAAGATCTCCTTTTCGGGCTCGAGCCATATGGCAGAGACAACAGAGGCAGAGAACAGAAACTCTCACTAAGGTCAACGCTAATGCTCCTATTTCCGCCCACTCTTTCAAATGATTTGCAGCAGAGGCAATTCAAGATGATAATCAGGCAGCCCTGCATCCCCTCTCGTAGAGTTGACACTGGCAATGGCCAATCTCAGCCGATTCATGAGATCTTCAAAACCTATAAGATATTGAAACAACTATCGAGAGAGATTAGCAACTTGAGTAATACTTTGATATTGAATGGAAGTCACACACAAGCCAGGATATTTTCACTTGCAGCCCACTTGTGCTAGCTGCCAAAGGGTATCTATTTGTTCTTACTCAGCTGCATCACAGCAGCTGCTAGTAACCAGTCTGTTGATTAGCAAAGCAACCTTGCCCCAAAAGCATATTCCTATCCCAGGCTTGATTCCCAGGTGCGTGATTAGCCTCTGCCTGTTCATTAGCAAAAAAGTGAAAGGGGCTGTGATCCAAATTAAAGTTAAAGAGGCTGTGATTCTATAAGTATGGACGGACTCAGCCAAGGACTTTATAACCTTAAAATCCAAAGGCTCATGAAAACTCTGACCCTATGCATCTTGTAAAACTGGATAAGCAAGTGATAATTCAGTTCTAACTGTAGGGTTGATAGTAGGCCCCGTATCCAACTCTCCTTTTCTGACTTTACCGAACGCTCCTCTTTTATCTGCTCTAATGCTGCCTGTCCTTTCTCTACTGCTTTACAGCATCTTTGATCTTCTAGACACCCCCTGATTAGCGTCCATACTGGTCTAACACTGCTCTTAAGCATCCCCTGCTCCCATGCAATTCCACCTTTTGAATTGGTTTGCAGGGTTATAAGGCAAAAACAGGCCACCAGAATAACGGTGAAAGCAAGTAGATGCAGCATTGTAATTATGACAACAGCAGCTATTGGTGGCATACCCAAAACCAAGGTCATTACCCCCCTTTTTTCTAGCGTGTTGCTCGTCACTCGCTTGCTGCTTTACTGTGGACTTTCGTTTTGCCTCTCTCTGAGGACTTTTCTCTCTCACCGCTTTACCACGGACTTTCGTTTTGTCTCTTTCCTGAGAACTTTCTAAGCTCCAGCTCTACTTACCGGGCACTTACAGATCGATCACCGTCTCTTTCCAAGAACCTTTCTTTAGTTCGCTTCACTGTGACACTTTATCGCTCCGACCCGGAGTCTTTATAGCCTCTACTTCCAAGGACTTTATTGTCCCTTCTTACCTGGGAACTTACCTATCGATCGCCCTGTCTGCTAAGAGTTCTGGAACCTCACGGGACGCTTATCTTCGTGTTTATCCCCGTTGGGGCCACCATTATGTGGCTCGCCAACCCTGACCAGCAGGAATAAAGACACAGCACAACCGGTTCCTTCTCTTAGCGGTTTACTCAGGATACTTTACAGGCAGCATTGTGTGGAGGTGAGCCCAAGATCCTTACCTGGGCACAGTTTATATCCTAGTAGGAGCCCATGAACTCATGCCATGTGTCATTTCCCCATAGGCCAGGGAAGATCATGCCACTCAGAAGCACAACCTTTAAGCCAAATCAGGTGTTGTTTATATCAGAGCTCTCGGCCAGCCGTTGCCATCTTTAGGGCATGGTTTGCACGGCTCTCTACACATATACAGTCACCAATCCCAGACACTATTGTGGTTGTCAACAAGTGCTTGCTAACAGAAGAATCCTGATATAGCTGTATCCTGAGGAGCTCTAATGTCTGACAAATACAGAGCTTGATGCTTTCAGTCAACCATTGGGCTGACAACAAGGTCCCCAGTGGAGGAGCTAGAGAAATGACACAAGGAGCTAAAGGGTTTGCAGCCCCATAGGAGGAACAATATGAACTAACCAGTACCCCCAGAGCTCCCAGGGACTAAATCACCAGCCAAAGAGTACACATGGGGGGATCCATGGCTACAGCTACATATGTAACAAAGGATGGCCTTGTGGGACATCAATGAGAGGAGAGGCCCTTGGTCCTGTGAAGGCTTGATACCCTAGTGTAGGGGAATGCCAGGAGAGGGAACCAGGAGTGAGTGGGTTTGTTAGCAGAGGGAAGGGGGATGTGAGAGGGGGTTTTTGGAGGGGAAACAAGAAAAGAGTATAACATTTTAAATATAACTAAAGAAAATATCTAATAAAAAAAGACATTACTGTGGCATGAGTAACTTATGGAAGAGATGCGCTACCTTGGCTTGTCTTATTACTTATATTATTGTGCTGAGATCTTTCCATCTTGGTTTGGAATAGGGGAGTGGGTGCTGAACCGGTTGCAATAACAACAACAACAATTCAGTTCCAGTGATAGTGTAAGTTCTTGAGTATGATGTTAGAGTATGATTGTTTCATTATTGAAATAGTCAAATTTGGGACTGAATATGTAGATATCTCTGTACTTGACCCTTGCCTTTTCTAAAGCTGCAATAAGTCAATATGTAGTCTTCATTGTCATGCCGTTGCTAAACTGAAATATTAGTCTTTAAAGACCTCATATAAGTTTCAAAATATATGCTACCATAGATGCCTACATATTGCCTACAGCACTTATAAGAATAAATAAATGATATCCTAAAGCAGTAAGGTCTGAAGAACTTACACAAGGTCCTCATATTAAATTTTAAATGGGTCACACAAACTCTTTAGTTGTTGAGGTGAGGTAAAATGAATCTTATACAAGAACTGAAAGAAAATTACAATGCTTATTTCTTTCATTATCAATTCATCATTATAGGCTACATTTTTCTAACAGTTATGGCATTTCAAGTTTCCAATCATATTTAAATGCTAGCAAGAACAATGATGAATTAGGGCCACATTGGTTTTCCCACATAGAAAAAAATCAAACAGTGATTGATGGAAAACATGAAAAAAGCAAAAGGGTATTTACCTTTGTTTGCTGAGAGACTACAATCAGGCAGCTCTTCACAAACTTGTGATTCTCCTGCTTGTCCTTCAAGGTACTGGGAATGCAAATGTTCTCCATGAAGTTGGATTTTGTTTGTTTGTTTGCTTGCTTGTTTGCTTGATAAGTTTTAAAGAATGTCTGAAATGCAAATAATACATTCACCTTCTAATAGCCTTTGCCACACAGAAGCTCATAAAGCAGTGATATAAAGCATTACTGGGATCTACATTTCTGGAAATATAACTCCCTATGTTTCCTTGATTCATGCTAATATGAAGCTGAAAGGACTCCCATACATTTTAATATACATGCTAACATAAATGAATGGCTATAGCACAAGTGGGGTATCAAGTAAATGATATCCCCAAACAGTTAGTTAGAAGGACATATAGTCACAAAATGGGGGAAAAAAGTCATATAATTCTATTTAATATGTTCAAATCACACTTTCTTGAATTGATAATTAGATTAATGGGGATATACATTGTAAAGCAAAATGAAAAATGTGAATCTTACATTAAAGTAAATCATAAGTTTTCAGAGAACTGTAATACTTGTGTGTATTCACTTTCACCAATGCTTATAACCCCTAAAGGTATGTGCACACCTTAGATTTCAATGACTTTTTTTTCAGATAAAAGCTAGAAACTCAACTAGATAACTCTAAGGTAACATACTTTGATTATTCAGGTGGGGGACTATAAGAAAGAAAGAAAATATTTAAACAAAAGATTTTGGTGTCAGCAACAAAATCATATCTATTATGTATCAGTGAAAAGAAGTCAAGATAAAGATGAAGAACTTTAGTTTGGGAATGTTCTTGACGCATGAAGTTCATTTTGCCTTTCCTTCTGTGTGTCTTTTACAGTCATTCTAAAAACATCATACTATTAAATGTAGTCTTCATTACTTATCAATTATCCTCTAACCTCCCTGGATGAATCTCTGTGATTGGATAAAGAATAATTTGATTTAATGAGATCAGGTTCACATCTTAGCTAAGAGTAACATCCAGTATTGACTTCTCCAGAAGAAAGTTGAGTGCTTCTTCCAGTATTCTTCGGTTGGCTCTGCTTTGGCTCCTACTTGGTCGTAGAGAAGCTATTAATTGGAGAAAAGTTCCTTGACATCTACATTTTTCAGTATTACTTCTTTGTTTGTTCATTCGTTATTTGTTTTAAGATCCAGTCTTAGACTGTAGCTCAAGATTTCCAGAACTCAATGTCATGCATGTTGTCCTGGAACTCAAGCCAAAACTCTTGACTTAGTATTTTGCATGCTTGGAATATGGATTTAAGCCATGAGGCCTGGTGATCAGCATTTTGATTTCTAACACACTTGCTTTACATTTGTATATTTATACTATATTCGCAACCTCTACTTCAGACCCAAAAATGATTGTCTCAAAGGTTCCTCAAAGACTTCTTATCAAATAATGGCTGTATTACTGGCTCTATGGAGGATAAAGAGCATCCAACCGCAATGAATATTAAAAACACATGGCTCCAACTGCATATATAGCAGAGGATAGCCTTGTCATGCATCAATGGGAGGAGAGGTCCTTGTTCCTATGAAGGCTTGATAGATGCCCCAGTGTAGGGGAATTGAGGGCAGGAAGGTGGGAGTGAGTGGGTGGGTAGAAGAACACCCTCATAGAAGCAGGGGGCGGGAGGATGTGATGGGGTGTTGCCTGTAGAGGTGAAAGCTTGGAAAGGGGATACTATTTGAAATGTAAATGAAGAAAATATCCAATAAAATAATAAAAATAATTTAAAAAAAAACCTTGTGCTCCTTAGAATAACGGGTAAATAAGCACTTCAGTGAAGGTTACTATCGTTCTGTGTTATAAAAATGTCAGGGGTTAGAATAAGAAATGAGTATATTATCCACCCTGATGAGGGCTGTGTGTAGGAATATTATGCTAGTTTCTGCAGCCTATTTTTTCCTGGATATTTGCAAGCTCTAGGTCTGATGAAGGAAGCCTAGGTTTGATGATGTTATCTTAAGTTCTTCTTTCAAGCAGTCTGTTCCAGTCATCTCTTCTTAGTTTTCTAAACTGATGGCAAGATATTTTGTCATCTGCTTCTGCTTTGTATCTGCTACTTCCTATTTGTTCTTTTATAGTTCTTGCTTTATATTTAACAAACCCATTCATTCAAAACTGAAAGAAAGTATGTGTGCTATAGACCATCCCATCAACTATACTTATCACTCTCAAGGTTTGCTTACTATTGCACAAGTAAGTCACAGGGTTGGAGGCAGTTCTGAGGTAACATTATCCTGTGAAGCTTTCTGTGAATCTTCTAATTTGTGCCAGCACATATAGCAGCCATTGTTCCATGAGACTGTAAAGTACTTGAAATATGAGTCACTTGTGGTATCAAGGAACTAAATTTTTAATCTTACTTACTTTTCTGTAATTTAAACTTAATAAGCCCATGAGTCTAATGGATACAGATTAGGCCCTACAGTTCCAGACAATCAGCTACATGAAGTTATGTTACTGTGAGTAGTCTTCCGAAGCCCAGCAGATTAACAACTATGCTGTATTAGTTTCTTATGTGTCAAAAATACCTTCCTGAGGCAGCTTCAGAGAGAAGAAGTCTAACTGGGCTCCCAGTCCAACAGGTTCTGTAAGGGATGGCTGTAATACTTGTGTTGGAGGCAGTCTGATTCAAATCATGGCTTATCAGTAAGCAGAGAAAGAAATACAGGTAGATCTAACCTGAAATCGTCAACACTATCACAAAAAGGTCTTTGTATGCCACCTGGTCCTATATCCTAAGTATTACATAAACTCCCAATAACTAATGCAGGACAAATTATATCCAAAACAGCAAAGCCCAATAGTTAACATTTCTTCATCAGTTGGCCAAGCACTATGATCAATCCCTTTAAGCATGAATACCTTTTCAGAAATGCTCTGCAATTAACCTAGAAATATGTTGTTAATAGCCTAAAATACTATGCTAAACAATTAAATTTAGTAATGGGTTGTAATGTAGAAAAGAGAACCTGCAATGTAACAAAATATTCTCCTGCAGGATATATTTGCATATAAGTAACGTATACATATTTTACTCCTTGAATAGGATTTAGATCCTACAAATGTAGAATGAAGGAAGAATGTTCACAGGTACATAACGCCTAGATTCAAAGTTTCCATTCTTCCCATCAACTAACTATAACTTACAGTTAGCACATAGTTTATAAGTGATTATGATGCCTAAGTGACAATCATGTTCCAATTTCACACTTTCAATTTAATATTAATTCATCATATAAATGTATGTAACAATCAAGGCAACTGATATTTTTTCCTTTGTAACACTATCCCCAAACTGAATGCAAGGCTATTTTTGAGTGTTCATTCTGAGAAATTGGACATTTTACAGAGATTTGATAACCCTTCAGAAATCAACATGGAACAAATTAAACAAAAGAATATGATATATGCCATGAAGATGTACTCCAGATTCTATACTCTGTCTTGGGACTAGGAAAGAAAGCTTCCCTGAACAAGTGAGCTTCAAAACTACCACTTCTTCTTTTTTTTTTTTAAATTTTTTGTGACATTGATTTATTGATTGATTGACTGATTTTCTTTTTTCTTTTTTTATTAGATATTTTCTTTATTTACATGTAAATTTAAGTCTGAGAACTTTCACAATATTTTAACTCCTTCATGTCTTAGCACCAGTGAACTGAAGATAGTATCCTTCATATAATGTTACAAAGATAAAATTAAAACATACATTAATTATGTAACAGTACCAAGCAGATGGTGTTTAATAAAAATAGAATTTTAATAATTGTTACTGTTATAAATATGATTAAAATACAATATACAAGCAGATGTTTCTCCTCTTGGTTTTTATTGTTTCTCTTGAAACCATCTGCTTTTCCCATCCTTAGGGTACATTTAACATAACTGTGCTTTTCAAAATCCAGAGGATAGATGTTAACTATCTGTTTTCTTCCTAACTTTTATGACTATATTCAGAAGGTACTTAGACTATCACTGCTAGCTCTCTGTTAATATTACAAAGATCTAGGAACATCAGTTTATGAAAAGAAAGGTTTGTATTTTGTCTCACACATTTGTAGATGATTTTTTTTTTCCTGTAGTAAGGCAGGAGACTCTGGTATAAATATGTGATGATAGAAGATCATTCTCCTAATGACTTAGTGTGAAAAAGAAAAAGGAAGGTCCAGGGTCTCCAGATATTCTTCAGTTGCAGGTACTCAAATATCTATGACCTCTTAATTTTTCTTCTACCTTTTAAAGTACATGAATTAGAGTCCAAGACACCTTTGACGGTCATCTAAGAAACAAAATATAGTGTAGTGCAGTGGTGATTAATTTTTTATAAGTGATAATATACTCTTCCTAATACTGTGAATCCTATTAGACAATTCCAGAAGAATTTTCAAATGCCCCCAGAGGCATAGTGTTGCATGGGTTGTTCAGTTTACAATGCAGGCATTCAGTCACTGCTCATTTGGTCTAGGCTCACAGCCTGTACAAAGCATTTACAATATACACTTCATAAATAAAACTGAAAGCTAAAGGTGAAAAGAGAAGACTGAGGTTTGTCTCATCATAACAAAACTCATAATTGAGAAAGAGAAACATTGAAGGAATCTGTGACAACCACTATCTTCAACCCCACCCTTCAAAAATTAGCAGCCTAGACAAGAAGTCACTAAAGAGAACTCTTAAAATTGTAATATGATAAGGATGTTGGAGTATAGCTTTCCATAATTGATGGCTTTATTGCAGAAGTTGGGTATGGGATGGGGCCAAATCAGGTTTCTACAAGAGGCTGGCCAGAGGAGTTTGACAATGCCTCCAGTAGGTATATGAACAACACAAACTGTGTACGAAGTGGTTCTGATGTTAAGGTCCTGTTCCATATTTGGTTCTTGATCTGTCAGTAAAGAAATCAGTGGGCCAATTGTTGGATGGAAGGTACAGCCTGGACTTCAGGGTCTCAGGAGAAAAAGGTAGACAAAGGGGACTGGGAGCTTTTGCCATGCTTTGAAAGGAGAAGAAGCTAGCAGCCATGTGAAGTCTTGAGAGGAGCTGGGGCCTGTTGTCACTACTACAGGAGAGTGGTCAGGGATCTTTGACAATGGCTAGGTGTGACTAGCCACTGAAATTTAGGGTAGGTGGGAGGAGCTGAGATAAAAATATTAAGGGCGCACTTTTCTAGAAGGGAGATAGTAACATCCAGCAATTGTGTCCTAAGGTCCTAAGGCAGGTTGAAAAGGAACAAACTCTCTCTCCAACTGTCTCTCTCTCTCTCTCTCTCTCTCTCTCTCTCTCTCTCTCTCTCTCTGTGTGTGTGTGTGTGTGTGTGTATGTATGTGTACTCCTCTTCCTCCTCCTTCTTTTTCTTCTTCTTCATCCTCCTTCTCCTCTTCCTCCTTCTCATGCACTCCTCCTTCTCCTTTCTTTTTCTCCTCCTTCTTCGGTTTTCATTTGCTCCTGCTCCTGCTCCTCCTCCTTTTCCTC